>CAUOFW020004369.1:480105-575284 GCA_963454935.2 Ilex paraguariensis
CACATTTTTTCTCCATACCATTACTGTCAAAAGTATTTGCAGTGTCAAAGAATAACCGAGCCGTCTCATTTTTGAATTCATATTGTATTTAAAGTGTTGTGTTGAAAATTATCATCCTTGGTATCACAAAAGGTGCAGAAGTTTAACTGTTTTTTTATCAAATTTTTGTCATTAGCATTGCAATCACAAGCTGAATTTGAGGTTTTTTTGCAGCATGCAATTCCTTTATCACAACAGTTGCAGTATTACAAAGAGTACCAGGCTAAGCTCGCAAAGGTAGCAGGTAGTGCAAAGGCGGCTTCCATCATCAAGGATGCATTATATTTACTGAGTGCAGGTAGCAGTGACTTTGTGCAGAGCTACTATGTCAATCCTCTGCTCTACCAAGTCTTCACTCCTGATCAGTACTCTTCCTATCTCGTCGGCATATTTTCAAGCTTTGTCAAGGTACATCATTGTTATTTCTACTCCTATTTTTTTGTTTTTTTTATGTTGAATGAAATTCCAGTATCAGTGGTAGTGACAGAGAGAGTCTTTTATTCGTGTCGTGTGTAAACAATGTAGTTAGTGCACTACTTGGTGCACCCCAGTCTAGCAGCTGGTAGCTTGGATTGGGACAGTGGGGTTAGTGTGGTGGGGATCATCGTTCGAAATCTCCTGGTGGGGACAGATAGATCCCTAATTAGGAGGATGTTTGGGCCGAAGTGAGATCTTCTCTAATATATTTTCTATCCATTTCACTGACGTGTGTCTACTGTTTAGGGAGAATACTGTCACCCATTCTTACTAAGAAACTAAAAGAAACCTCAAAAACGAAAGAAAGGGGGGAAAGTGCAGAAGAAACAGACGTAGAAATAGAAACAACTTCTTAAACAAATGGCACTAAACAGGAACTAGAGGAATCCACTAAAGAAAATTCTTCTCCTTACCTTTTTTTGGAAGGGTAAATTACTTACTATATAGGTAGTCTATCATTGAGTTAAGTTGAAGAAAAGTATATCATATGAGATCTAGACCCATTTGGGTCTTAGGAGTGAATTGTGAAAACTCCATCACATCGCTTGCTGAAGTAAGTATTAATCATTGATAAGTTAAAGCTTTGATAAGTTCCGGGGGAAAAAGATTAGGTTTCGGAAGTTTGTTATACAACGCATTTTAAGACCATGTAGATCTAGCTCAAAGCGAAGAATATTAAACTATAAGGGTCGGGAAGTGATGTGATGCCAGCATAGGTTGATTTCTAGTTTGTACTTGAGCATATTCATCTAGTGTAAATGAAGTTATTTGATTGCCTTGTTCCACAAACAGGACTTGTATGGCTTGGGAGCAAGGAGAATTGGGGTGACATCTCTCCCACCACTTGGGTGCCTTCCTGCAGCCATCACTTTATTTGGGTTTCACCAGCCAGGGTGTGTCTCTAGGTTAAACACTGATGCCCAAGGCTTCAACAAGAAGATCAACTCAGCTGCAACTCAACTCCAAAAGCAACTTCCTGGCCTCAAAATTGCTGTTTTTGACATTTTCAAGCCACTTTACGACGTTGTTCGAGCTCCTTCAAATTATGGTATGAATCCAGTTCAGGTTATTTACGAGTCCAAAAGATAGCAAAATGATAATTAACGAGCAAAATTTCGCTTCGGTGTACAATTTTGGTATGCTCAAAACATTACGATAACAATCCAAAAAATGGAGATTTTGTGGGATTTCGTTTTTGAGCAAGTGATTCACTTTGGTTTTGATCCAAATGACTGAAACAAGACGAAATTTTGTTCTTTCATGATACTAGCATTGCAATTGTCCTGTCATTGTAGGTTTTGCGGAAGCAGGGAGAGGCTGCTGTGGAACAGGGACCGTCGAGACAACATCACTCTTGTGCAATCCTAAATCAGCAGGAACTTGTAACAATGCAACTCAGTATGTGTTCTGGGACAGTGTTCATCCATCTCAGGCTGCTAATCAGGTTCTGGCTGATGCATTGATAATCCAGGGCATCAACCTTATAGCATGAGGCTCTATTTTCATGACAAAATTCTGTACAATGTTAAAGCTGTGTATGCTTTCTGCTCTTGTATTTCTATTGAGACTCAAAGGCTTGTCCCGTATTATTTAATCTATGTTCCTAATAAATATCTTCAAAATTTTATGATATGGTGCATTCAATCATACTATTCGATATGACTATCCCCAGACGGCGCATTTGCAGAAATCTCATGCAATGGCTGCCTTTCAGTGATGTGGTGTAAACAACCCATGAAAGAGAAGAAAGGACCCAAAAATCACCCATTAACATGACTAAGAATTACATTAAAAGACAACTGGGTAACATTCCTGAAGCATTACTGCAATGCAATAAGAATTTGACAGAACTACATCTTCAAATTCAACGGAGAAGTTTCAATCCCTATCAAACAACCATCAAGAACCGGCCCCTCAGAATTTCGTTGCAAATTTATGTAATTATGAGTCTTTAATTACGATCAGAGTTAAGCACACACGAATCAAGATAACACTCATATGGAACTCAATAACCAAAAAAGCTTTAGCATTCTGAGGAAAGAAGAACAAAACATCAGTTTTACAGTATGTATTAACTGCATGGCATAAGTGTCCAAAACAGAAGTAAAGCATATTACAAAAACTGTGCAAATTCATCACTGGGGAGAACAAAAAGTGTCAATTGTTCAAAAAACAAAAAATCCAAAGAAGACAGCATACGGCATTTAGAATTTGCAACGCCACATATCAGTTGCTCAAGCTGCAAGCAGACAGCTGAGTCGGTCTGAAAGTTTGCTTGCTTCAGCATTATACCACTCTCTCAACCTCCATTGCCTTGGAGTTCCATGAATTCAGTAGCTTCTGCATATCAGAGTTCTTTATTTGCAACAGCATTTCAGTTATGTTTGCTGCAGGCTTAGCCTAGAGAGAGAGAGAGAGTCATTTAGCTGCTATAGACAGATAAAAATGAGAAAATTCTCCCCCAAAATTTAGATTTTTTGGAACAGCTTATTGGTAAATGACTGCAGACATAGTCAATAAACAAAGTTACCTCATGAACTACAATAACTTCGAGAAAAGAATGTGGGGTAATCACAGACCTGAAGATTCTCAACTGACGGATGAAGAGGTTCCCCAATGTTGTTCTTGCATACATGAGCTGATGATGTTACAAAGTACTTTTTTGTAACAGTTGAGCCTTTGGAAAAGCCTTCTGCAGCACCACTCCTCTCGTTCTTGATTTTCCTAGAGTTCTGCTCTCCCATAGGAGCATTTGAGATAGCAAATGTCATGAAATGAAGTTAAACAAACTGGCACTCTGAGAAACAATTAAAAATATTATTTAGTGTGAACCATTATGATTTGCAAGCCCTTGACCATCGTAAATACAACAATAGTACATTATCAGGGAAATATGCTATGATTTGCTAAGTACTACATGGAATCTTAACCTGTGAAGGGGGGGGAAGTTGAAAAATAAGAAAATGGAAGAAACATACAAGCTGCTGGAGAATCCAGTCCTTGGCGGCTCCCTGCAGTGGTTTTATCGCAGGATTCTACAAATGCATTTTCTCAACTTGTAAATTAAAATCAGTGATTGATCAAACTCGACATTAATTATGAACAAGTTGAGCAACATAGAACATGATTTCCTTACATATGTAGAAAAGTTCCGGTCAACTTTATGTGCTCCAAACGGATAGAATGCACCAGCATGCCTACCATGGTACTGATATATAGTTGGCTGGTGTGAATGGGGAGGTACTTCAGGGGGATAAAGAGGGAGATCATAATGGATTGGACGAAACTTAGTGGCATAGGAATCCCAGTTAGAAGTATAATATGGGTGTGGTGGGTATTGTGGCAAACGAATCTGCATATCCCTGCGACGTTCTTTTGTGGGCTGAGCCACAGTCACATACAGAGACTTCCCTTCGATAGTGGTTCCTGTGAAAAACCAGACTCAAATAAGAGAAACATAAATTCATGGACCTTTGGGTTATACATGGAACAAAAGGAAAGACATGAATGATATTTAGCTAACCATTGAGTGCATTTAAAGCTTTCTTTGCTCCTTCTGGATTGGAAAAACTTACAAATCCAAATCCTTTACTAACTCCATTTTTGTCGCATACCACTTTTGTTGATTTTACTTCCCCAAAAGCACTAAAAATTTCTTCCAATTTTCTGCCATCAATTGATATATTTAGATTTTTCACGTATAAATCTGAAGAGTTCAACATCTCAGCATGACGGTTGAGCATCTCCTCACGTGCACGTTTTAAGAGCTCTTCCCTTTCAGCTTTCTTCTGAGCTCTTCCTACAAAGATTTTTTTGGATCCTATCCACAGGGAAATTTTTTGCATTCAAGGAACTACCACATGTAGAATTCTGAAACACAGGAAAAAATAAGTAGGATGTTTACCGATAAGTACACCATTCATGGCCTCCACAGCCTTCTCAGCCTCTTCATGTGACTCAAAGTTGACAAAACCAAAACCTTTTGACTTCCCCTCATCATCCTTCATGATGGCAGCATTGCTGATCTTCCCATATTTTGAAAATTTATCTCGAAGGAAATCCTCTGTCAAATCTTTATCCACATTTTTCACATACAGATTTGTGAATTTTGGGTCGTCACAGTAATCCTTCTGCTGGCTTTTCCTGACAAACTTGGACACATATCTGATGGAGACCAAATAATTAAACAAATTACAGATGATACTGCATGTCAAAACACATAATCAATAACAATGCCCTGGCCGCAAGTTTGAGAGAGTACCTGATAGCCAATTTCAGGAAGATAAAAAGGAGAGTGAATTAAAGAAACAATGTCCATGAAACAGGAAGAAATCCCCATGCCACAAAGAGCATGAAGAAAGTAATAGAGGTTCTAACTTTAAAATTTCATCATAACCAATAAAGTTTTAGACTTGAAAAGTATGCATGAATATCTCCAGAGTAAGAAAACATATCTTCTCACTTAACAGTGTAACAATTCATTACTCTGCAAAATAGCAATCAGTACCAGGGCACCAGCAAAGAAAATTATCATTCACATGAGGCCTTCACTATATGTAATCGCCTAAAGAAACTGCATGAAACCCATATGCCCATTTTTAGATGACATAGGATCAGTTTCAAAAGGGTGCCTATGGAAAGGAAAAGGAGAGGGAAATGCCTTTTTCGAAACTAGCAGTAGATAAATCTTGCAACATAGAACCTAAAATAAGTCGGAAGCATCTAATTCTGAAACATTAAGAATTGAACATAAAGCAATGTGTTAGTAGGCACCAGATGCAGGTTATTTCTAAATTAAAAGCTATTAAGGATTAGGGAAATTACATACTAGATACACAAAAACTTAGCACCGAAATAAAAACCATCAAGGAACAAATTTGAAGCATAAACCAAAAAAAGAACCGGAGATGTGATAGCCAGGGAAATGGAGAGCCAGAAATGGTAGAGGATACAACTTCTTCCCTTCAAGCACAGTTCCATGAAGAGCATTGAGTGCTGTGATCGCTGAACCTTCCCGATCATACTGAACAAACCCGAAACCCTTACTCTTTCCATTTTCCTCAGCCACCTTGCAAGAGATTATATTCCCAAACTTGGAAAAAATACTCTGCAAACGAGCACTGCTGACTGAAGGGTGAAGGTTCTTGACAAAAAGATTGGCAATTCCAGTATTTCTTGTAACAGGGTCTTTCTCACACCACATTATCCTCATGGTTTTTCCCTTTAATTCAGTGTGGTTTAGGCAAGCCAGAGCCCTAGAAGCTGATAACAGCAGAGGAATAGCAAAGATACAAATTACATGTAAAGATTCTGAGCAAAAACAGTTCATATTCCTGTAGATTACCACACGAAAGAAATACGAGAAATACAAGGCCAAGATCAACCTAAAAAAATTAGTTCCAGTCTTCATTTTCAAATGTTTTTATGCCCTCATAACAGAGAAAGATAAAACAGAAGGACAAACTTAAACCAAAAGAGACATGACTAGATCATCAATTATTCATATTTCCTATGATCAAACTCTTCATAGATCTCATCAAAATATCACTCTCAACTTTCCAGAAACTAAAGAGCAAAGAAAAAACGAAATCGAGAGGTAGCCAAGTCACAAAATCACATTTAACAAGACACACAAACAAAACGTCAAGAAACCCAAGAAAATAGAATAAACTAACAGAACCCACTTCAAGAAACCATTTCTCGGATTCAAGCACGGTTGATTCCGTACTGTGGTTTAATCTAAAGAAACTGTAATGTTTTTACAAACTACATAGATACAAAGAACATAAAATGCCTAGGAAAATTCCGAGAAATCATTGAGAAGAGAGAGAGAGAGACCAAGAACGTTAGAGAGACATACAGACATTGATATACACCAATCACAAAAAAAGAGAACTATGAAGACCCAATTTCGGAATTGCGACGTACTAGGAAAGAGAGACCCATTTTGTTCTAGAAACGATAAACAAGAGGACGAAGCCAAGAAAATGAACGAGAATGAACTACAAACTAACACTCACGCCAACACGGAATTACCATGAGAAGGAAAGAAGAAGTTGACGAAACCGTATCGAAGGGATTTGTAAGTGACTCTGTCTCTGCAGAGGTAAACTGAGACCAATGGACCCATTACCCGAAATGCTTGAACCAGATCATTCTCATTCACTTCTGGGTGCAGATCACCGACGTACAATGAGGCCTCCCTTAGTAGATCAAATGGTGGCGCAGCCGCTAGTGGTGGTAGTGTCACCGCCATTTTCTTTTTCCCAAACGAATAAAGAACCAATGAACTTTTTACACAGAAAATATGAGAAGTTTTAGAGAGAGAGAGAGAAGGAAAGCTGAAGGTGCGATTGTGAGAGTAGAAGTTTGGACCTGGGTGCTATTATATATACGTGCTAGTTATTGCATCTGTTAGTTATTGCGTTTGTTAAAGTAGTAAAAAATAGTAAATAATAAATATATTTGTATTTATATTTAAAATTAAATTATAACATAAAAAAATAAAATAATTTAAATATCGATTTATAGTGAGAGTGAGACATAATGAGTGGTAGTGGTAGTGATAGTGGTAGAAAACAATAATAGTTGCAATGGTGGTGATGATGGTAGTGGTGGTAGTGGCCGCAGTGGCAACGATGGTGATGGTGGTGGAGGCGACGACGATGGTAATAGTGGCGATGGTGGAAGCAATGGTGGGGGCAACAGTAGTGGTGGTGGCGACAGTGATAACGACAGTGGTGGTGGTAACGGTGGTAGAGATAGTGGTGGAGCGATTCAAAATAATTTTTTTTTTTAAAGTATTTATGAAAAATAATTCTTAAAAATATTTTTAACAAATTATTCCAAACACATCTTTAGAGACTTAATTTTTCCTATTAAATTTGGAGTTTTAATATTAACCGTTAGATTAACTTTAAAATAAAATTTAAAGTTATCTCAACCGTGAATAGCAAAAATTATTTTATTTATTTTTTTAAATTTGAATTATAAATTACTTTATTATGGTAAATGAGAGAGGGAGACAGTTATAACTGTCGAGGGTGGGGATGTCTACCTCACGACGCGCGTCTTGTAACAGAAATTTGTCAGCATCAATTTGGTAGCAAAGATACGATGTCGTTTTACCTTGTGAAACATCCAAAACGCCAGCGTTTCATGTAGGTCGACGACTGCCTTGTGAATCCTATGTCAAGTGCAGACCAACAAATCAAGGTTTTAGGATTTAAATTGGATCTCCAGTGAAGTAAGGTTCATTTAAGAAAGTTTTCAAGTGAAATTAGTTAGGTATGTTGTACAGTCCCATGAAAATGAGCTTTTACCTAAACATAGAAATTCGATTCAAGTTTTAAGAATCAAGAAAATCAATCAATTTAAATAGCATAAATTCAAGATAACCGACAAGTACCTACAAATTATGCGCATTGAATCAGCCAACAAATCAACTCGAGTAAACCAATAATTCCCTTATAACATCTGAATTTGGAATTTGAGTTTAAAATTTTGATCAAACTGTCGTGATAAACTGGAGGAAGGTGAGGATGACGTCAAGCCATCATACCTTGGGCAACACACGTGCTACAATTGTTGGGACAAATGGTCGCAATCCAGGGTACATCTTGATGAACCTAGACAAAAAAACATGCGAGCCTTAATGAAAACTCGAGTTTAGCCTTGATCGATATGATAAATATGCGTGCTTCAAGTCTTAGCAATTGCAATACACCTTTTGAGTTCAGAAGACAAAGCCAAATATGCTAATTGAGCCAACCATTTTTTTCACTACACATCAAATACAGAGGAACTCAAAAACTCTCATATCCATTTATAGTGCTTCCTTATGTTTACAAACTAGCTTTCTAACAGTTTATGCTTTACATAGGACAATCACTAGAAAACCTAAACAATTATGGTGATCTTATAACTGACTGTGGGGCCATTTATGGAGGCACACCACATTCTGACCCCATTCTCTATCAACAAAGAGGATAATGGAGTAACTACCAACTTAGATACAATCAGATATATGAGATTACAAACCTGTGAAGCTATGAATTGTTAGAAGGAACTAAATGATACTGATCTCCTGTGAAATGATTTTTTACCACGAGAACCCTTCAAAACTTCTGCATACTTCAACAATTCAGATTTCTCAGCGTTTTCTTGTTCTTGATCATGAAGATGGTTTTTTTGGGGCGAATCACTAATATTTTCTGCAATGGAATCGATTCTTCTATAAACAAATGATGACCCCGCATCACTGTTTCTCTGAAGTACACCTTCCAAGTCATTGCTATCTGCCACTTTTACAATCATTGCTCTTTGGAGATCCATAGAAGATCTAGATGAACCCCGGGATGAAGTTCTCAATCTATTATGACCCCCATCAGTTCCAGCATCGATCCCTGTCGAAGCACCAGAATTGCGCCCTGGAGAGCCACTATAATACAATCCTACTGTATCTTCTACACAGGCAGTTGTTTCCAGAGATGAACCCCGACTATGATGATGACCTTCCTTTCCTTTTAATAATCTCATGAGCTTACTGAAAACTTTTGTTTTGCTTGAAGTGTTGGTTTTGTTAGCTGATGAGTTATCAATAGAAGAATCATCTAACTCACCGGAATCTGTAAGATACGAAGCTTGGGAAGATGACCACCGGTCATAATCAAAATCCACAATATTTATCCCATTTTCCCCCTGGCCTTCTTTATTTGCATATTCAAGAATTAGCTGCTTGGCTTTCTCTTCTGACTTGGGGCTTAATGTTTTACTGAGGTCCCTAGCAATTGTTTTGCCCTGATCGGGCTGATAATTTCTCAGCTCATATCGTAAGCAAGCATTTATCCATCTGAGATAGACTAATTCTTCAACATCAGAGCACCGATCAACTTGGAGTCGCTCAATCTCCTTTGTTAAATCTTCATGCCGTTGTCTTAAGCAGCGGGTTTCCTCCTTTAATGCTTCTGTCTGCAACAAATCATACACATAAATTGAAATTGAATTCAAAAAGAGCAGAAAAGCGCATATACTACAATTGAAACAATTAAATTACCCCTTCATCTTCCAAAACAGAAGTTGCAAGAATTTGAACATTCTCCAACCTCTGAGCCAAATCAGAATTTTGAAGCCTCAAGCTATAATTAGACTTCCGCAATTCCTCCGCCTCCTCCTCCAAATCCTTTAGTCTTTGAAGCTTTAAACTAACTGCCGGATCACCTGCAACAGCATTGTTTTCCTGGTCCTGCAGCTTCATGACTCTTTGTTGAAGGGTTAAGATCTGTTCCTTGTTTTGTTCAGCTTCAGACCTAAGCTTCTTCTTGAGAATCTTTATTTTTGCTTTCACAGCTTCAAGCTCTGCCACTACTTTTGCATAATCGGCCACTTGCACCTCTAATCTCCTATTATCTGCCTGCAAGGACTCAATTTTTAGACTGAAAAGTTTAGCCTCCATATTGTTTATCTTCAATCTGTTCTGGAGTTCCATGACAGCAGTTTCTTGCTCTTTAAGACCATAATACTCGAGCAATTGGATTTCAAGGTTCCTCTCCCTCTCTTTAAGAATTTTAACCATGTTCGTAAGGTTCTTAATCTCTTGTTCGTGGTCTTCCCTTTCATCACATGTATATCCTCTGGGTGTTCCTGCATTTGGCGTTGGCGTTTCTACATCTTTCCTTGGAGAAATACCAGCCTTTGTGGCGGCCAAATCGAATTCCTTCAGAAGCTCATTAAACTCTGGCAATAGCAACTCATCTTTATCGTCATGAGATCTACCGCTTGGAGACAGGCCAGTGAAAGAATTATCAAATATAACTTTGGGGAGACATGATGCCTCCTGCAAGCAAGAAAACAACATTTATTTTTGAAAGGATTATACCCAGCAAGAGCACAATCAACTGATTTTACAGGTCTGTAGAAATATGGTATTACTAAGGCCCAAATTTTTTTTTTGGGACACTTTTCCAAAAAAAAAAAAAAAATTTTGGATAAATAAAAAAGGCCTCAATTCACCATATAACTAGACAACTAATCATTGTTGATCCAAAGGTTCACACAATTTGTCAATAAATTCTACTATACATGTTTCCCAGTTATTACCGCATATGCGAAGCACACATGGTGAAAAAAAAAAGAACAAGAAAAGCAAGGAAATTCCCCATTGGCCAATAGAAATGTAAACGAATTTAGACTAAACAAGACAGCACATGACTAAGCTTCTGTTCACCAAATCTTAGCTCCTCTGGCTTAGACCAGTCGCTTGCTCAATGATCGAACCCTTTTGCTCTCTAGCCAGCAGCTATTCAATCCAATTTCGGAAAACTTGTTGGTCGTGGATTAGTTTATTAGGATGTAAAAAGCAGCAAGATGCATTATTCTATTTCCATGTCACAGACCAGTTTTGGGGTCAAATTAGCAAAGGCATTACCATCCAACTTCTCAGAGATCGTATAAATCGTAAATTGGCCCCTTTAGTATTTTAGAAAAAAAAAAGAACAGAATGATCCTAAATCAATCATACAATCCTCCATATCAGACCGATAGCTACAACCGTAACCAAGTCCATTAATTGTCCATTCATCAGTATGGTGATAAGTTTTCAATAGCAATCATATTGCAAAATTCTCTAACCAATCAACACAGCTCAAGTGATATATATATATATATATAAGAATCACAAACACTCGGATAAGCAAATCTTATCCTTGAATCTGGTTAAGAAAATCACTTGAAAATGGGAAGAAAAAAAAATCACAACTTCAAATTTAAATGGCAAACAAAATGATCTTACATGTGTCTCTGATGAATTTGAAGGAGTGCCACTAGATTTGGGTGATGTTTGGAAGGTATGAGAATCATTTTTAAGCACAGCTCTTTCCCCTCCAGAATTAATTTGATTACCGCAATCTGAATTCAAGCATAAATCAACATATAATTTTACAAATCAAAACCTAGATTAATTAAGAACAAAGAGATGATATAAAAGGACAAAAAAGGAACCTGAAGAGGGCGGTGAGGGTGGGGATTGAGAGGGTTTAATCCGTTTTGTTCTGAGGATTGAATACAGAATCCCACCAAGGGAGAGAGCTAAAGCCACCCCAAATTTCAATAACACAGGCCTTATGTCTCTCTTGTCCTTCATCATCATAATCAACTACCTCTAATTATATATTCATATATGAAATCGCTTATATACATATCCACATATATCTACAGAGAGAGAGAGAGAGAGGGATCACAGGTTTCTTCTTCATCATCATCCTCCATCTATATATCCTAAACCAGCAAAAATCAGATGACCCATGTGAAAAAAGAAAACCCTTTATCAATTTCCTAAAGAGAGGAAAACAGACCCACGACTGCAGAAAAAGTTCTTCTGTGCTCAATGACTCAGACTTTAATCACACCAATAGGGTAGAGAGAGAGAGACATAGAGGCAGAGAGAGGGAAAACGTATTGTGATGTTGTTTTGTTGTGCTGCAAGCCTGCAATTGCGTGTTTGTCTTTCTCTCATGTGTTGAAACAATAGCATAATATTAACAACCTTAATTTAT
This sequence comes from Ilex paraguariensis, assembly GCA_963454935.2. Taxonomy (NCBI): domain Eukaryota; kingdom Viridiplantae; phylum Streptophyta; class Magnoliopsida; order Aquifoliales; family Aquifoliaceae; genus Ilex; species Ilex paraguariensis. The sequence goes on from CAUOFW020004369.1 coordinate 492,174, forward strand.
TTCTAGTATTGGCCACTGATTTTTTGTCTTTACGCCAAATTGCGCAGAAAAGTAGGTTTGGAGAGCGACACAGAGAGAAGAAGGGCAAATCAGGTTAGAGAGAGAAGCAGATTCTTTGATTCCGAGTTGGCACAAATAGGAAAAAGGATTTTCTTTTTTTGAAAATAATGGACACCCTACTTAACCGCGCTCTTTCCTATTTTCCCACCTCAGTACAATCTCTTATTTATTTTTATTTTTAAAAGAACGGTAGAAATTCAATAAAATAAGAATATTCAAAATGAGGAGAGGCATTATAAAATCTAACATCGTTTCTTCCCATATATTAGAACAGCCAATAAATTTTGTTTTTCTAATTATTTGGTCTATTTTTAACAATTTTGTTGTTCAATTTTTAGTTGTGCATAATATTATATTATTAGTTATTGTTCATGCCTGAAGGTACAGAGTAATAAAAAATAATAAATAATAAACATATTTGTATTTATATCTAAAATCAAATCACAAACATAGAAAAGAGATAAATGATTTTAAGCATCGGTTGTAGTGGGGTGAGAGATGGTAGGCAACAGTGATGGTGGTAAAAGACGATGATGGTTATGATAGGTGACAATAACCGTGGTAAAGCCGGCGTCGACGGTGGTAGTGGTTATGGCGGGGGTGAGGGTGGTGGTAATAGGGCGGTTTAAAATACTATTTTTTTTTAAATACTTATGAGAAATAATTTTTAGAATTACTTTTAAAAAATCATTCCAAACACACCCTTAAAGTCCTATTTTTCATATTAAATTTAAGATATTAATATTATCCGTTAAATTAACTTTAAAATAAAATTTAAAACGATTTGAACTGTCAAAAATAAAAATTATTTTATTTATTTTTTAAAATTTAAATTGTAAGATATTTTATTATATAAATATTAGATTACGGGATACACATGGTGTGATGCACGGTGCATCTACAAATTAATGCATGTGTAAAGCAAATACGTGTTGATAGTGACGGATTTACATTGGATGCAGTTGGGGGCACTGCTCCCAATGCAATTTGAAAAAGATTTGGGTAGTTCTGAAATGTTTATAAATTTATAATTATTTAAACTTTTGACCCCAAAAAAATTTGTATAAATTTATCGCTACATATATATTTCAATAATATTTTTGTGTCTAAAAATTTAAACCGATTTACTGACCTAATAGCGTGCTAGTGGCATGGTCTCAAAAAAATAATTTCAAGAGTTCTAATTAAAATAATACTATTTTAACATCTCCAATATAGCTAGTGTCACTAAATTAACAATTTAAGATAGATTTTCAGACCCCAATAACACTATTTCTAGTAATAAAAAGTTGAATTCTTTCGTGAATTAAAAATTTAGACGCTAATTTCATACAATTCATTGTCGTCTCTTTTATATATAATTCTCTCTTTTTTTACACATCAAGTCACCGATTGTTATCACATTAAATCAATCAATAATGCTATGCTGACCAAAATTATAAACCAAATAAAGAGTCAAAGTGACATAACAATTGCTAATATGGCAAAATTAACTGTTATATCAGCAAAACCTTTTTGTCTTCTCCAAATCAAGGACAGATGGGGTAAAAAATTTTCGTCTTCTTTGCTTCTCTAATAACCCCAGACAAAAAAACAGAGAAAATGAATGACATGACAGTTAATTTTGTCATATCAACAACTGTCATGTCATTTGATCTCTTTATTTGGTCCTTAATTTTGATCAGTATAGCATTACTGCATATCAATTTCAGAAATCACGACGAGTTTGATAGTGTTATTATTTATTTGAGTGTTCTTTTTAATTGTCTCTCTTTGTCAATGTTCTCTCAATAATTAGATTCTTGATTTTTACTTTCTTGAAAATTAGATTTTTATATTTAAAATTTAATTAAAATAAATTATATTCAAACTAAATTATCTCGATTGATTGATTTTCATTATAAATTTTGCCCTTGCTACAAAAATATTTTGGCTCCACCTCTGTGTGTTGTGTCGAATAAACGAGGGACGATTAAGAAAAATGGTGGTTATGAATGAGAGAGATATTCAACTCAACTAAATTTAATAAAGTTGTATCCTAATTTTTTAAAGATTCGATTACATGAAATCATATTTCGATATTATACCCTATTATTTCATCCGTTCTTAAATATCTGTCGTTTAAGGTTTTTATACAGGGATTAAAAAAATTATTAAATAACTCTAGTATGACTAAAAAATAATTAAACAAGACTAAAACACCCTTATTTAATACATATTGGGAAGGAAAAAAATATGAAAGACATTTAATCTATACTTAATCTATTAAACACTTATTAGAAAATAGAGATAAGGGTAAATTTGGAAAAAAAATATTAATTATGTTTTGGTTTCATAAAATAACAGATATTGTGGAATAAAAAATATTGAGTAAAACGATATATATTTAAAAACAAAAAGAGTATAATAAATGAGTTAAATACACTTTTAGTTCATAAAGTGTGTGCATTTTGTCAATCCATTCACGGCCCTACCGACCATGATACCAAAAAACATAATTTTTGTCTTACTCCAAGGATTAGGTGCTGCGGACATTCACGTGAATGCCAACTAACTTGCCTTTGGTGTAATTAATTCTGCAAGACTAGGAAGAAAAATAGTAAATCCCCCAATTATTAATCCCATCAGTGACACACGTTGCGCACGCAACATGCAACCATTACAAAAACATTTTTGTTTAGTTCCTTAATCAGAAAACTAATACATAGTTTTTGTTCTGGTCAAAGGATGACCAATGGCGAAATAAACAATTTTAATTATCAATGTCAGGCTTCAAAATTTTGGCTTAATTTAGTGCTCCGTTTAATAGGAAATATAAAAAGTAAGAGAAATGAAATTTTTTATCTTTCAATAGAAAAAAGTAAGAATGATACATTTTTTTTCATTTGTGTTTAGTATGATGAATGAAAAATAAAAATAATTATTTTTTTTTGAGCTTAGTAAGATGGAAAAAAATATATTTTTAGTTTTTTAATTTTTTTAAAAAATAGTAAAACTACATATTNTCTTTTTTTGAAAATAATGGACACCCTACTTAACCGCGCTCTTTCCTATTTTCCCACCTCAGTACAATCTCTTATTTATTTTTATTTTTAAAAGAACGGTAGAAATTCAATAAAATAAGAATATTCAAAATGAGGAGAGGCATTATAAAATCTAACATCGTTTCTTCCCATATATTAGAACAGCCAATAAATTTTGTTTTTCTAATTATTTGGTCTATTTTTAACAATTTTGTTGTTCAATTTTTAGTTGTGCATAATATTATATTATTAATTATTGTTCATGCCTGAAGGTACAGAGTAATAAAAAATAATAAATAATAAACATATTTGTATTTATATCATAAATCAAATCACAAACATAGAAAAGAGATAAATGATTTTAAGCATCGGTTGTAGTGGGGTGAGAGATGGTAGGCAACAGTGATGGTGGTAGAAGACAATGATGGTTATGATAGGTGACAATAACCGTGGTAAAGCCGGCGTCGACGGTGGTAGTGGTTATGGCGGGGGTGAGGGTGGTGGTGATGGGGCGGTTTAAAATACTATTTTTTTTAAAATACTTATGAGAAATAATTTTTAGAATTACTTTTAAAAAGTCATTTCAAACACACCTTTAAAGTCCTATTTTTCATATTAAATTTAAGATATTAATATTATCCGTTAAATTAACTTTAAAATAAAATTTAAAGCGATTTGAACTGTAAAAAATAAAAATTATTTTATTTATCTTTTAAAATTTGAATTGTAAAATACTTTATTATATAGATATTAGATTACGGGATACACATGGTTTGATGCACGGTGCATCTACAAATTAATGCATGTGTAAAGCAAATACGTGTTGATAGTGACGGATTTACATTGGATGCAGTTGGGGGCACTGCTCCCAATGCAATTTGAAAAAGATTTGGGTTGTTCTGAAATGTTTATAAATTTATAATTTTTTAAAATTTTGAACCCAAAAAAATTTGTATAAATTTATCGCTACTTATATATTTCAATAATATTTTTGTGTCTAAAAATTTAAACCAATTTACTGACCTAATAGCGTGCTAGTGGCATGGTCTCAAAAAATAATTTCAAGAGTTCTAATTAAAATAATACTATTTTAACATCTCCAATATAACTAGTGTCATTAAGTTAACAATTTAAGATAGATTTTCAGACCCCAATAATACTATTTCTAGTAGTAAAAAGTTGAATTCTTTCGTGAATTAAAAATTTAGACGCTAATTTTATACAATTCATTGTCGTCTCTTTTATATATAATTCTCTCTTTTTTTACACATCAAGTCACCGATTGTTATCACATTAAATCAATCAGTAATGCTATGATGACCAAAATTATAAACCAAATAAAGAGCCAAAATGACATAACAATTGTTAATATGGCAAAATTAACTGTTATATCAGCAAAACCTTTTCGTCTTCTCCAAATCAAGGACAGATAGGATAAAATTTTTTCGTCTTCTTCGCTTCTCTAATAACCCTAGACAAAAAAACAGAAAAAATGAATGACATGACAATTAATCTTGTCATATCAGCAACTGTCATGTCATTTGATCTCTTTATTTGGTCTTTAATTTTGATCAGTATAACATTACTGCATATCAATTTCAGAAATCACGACGAGTTTGATAGTGTTATTATTTATTTGAGTGTTCTCTTTAATCGTCTCTCTCTGTCAATGTTCTCTCAATAATTAGATTCTTGATTTTTACTTTCTTGAAAATTAGATTTTTATATTTAAAATTTAATTAAAATAAATTATATTCAAACTAAATTATCTCGATTGATTGATTTTCATTATAATTTTTGCCCTTGCTACAAAAATATTCTAGCTCCACCTCTGTGTGTTGTGTCGAATAAACGAGGGACGATTAAGAAAAATGGTGGTTATGAATGAGAGAAAGATATTCAACTCAACTAAATTTAATAAAGTTGTATCCTAATTTTTTAAAGATTCGATTACATGAAATCATATTTCGATATTATACCCTATTATTTCTTCCGTTCTTAAATATCTGTCGATTAAAGTTTTTGCACAGGGATTAAAAAAACTATTAAATAACTCTAGTATGACTAAAAAATAATTAAACAAGACTAAAATACCCTTATTTAATACATATTGAGAAGGAGAAAAATATGAAAGACACTTAGTCTATACTTAATCTATTAAACATTTATTAGAAAATAGAGATAAGGGTAAATTTGGAAGAAAAAATATTAATTATGTTTTGATTTCATAAAATGACAGATATTGTGGAATAAAAAAAATTAAGTAAAATGATAGATATTTAAGAACGGAGAGAGTTAAATGCACTTTTAGTTCATAAAGTGTGTGCATTTTGTCAATCCATTTACGGACCTACCGACCATGATACCAAAAAACATAATTTTTGTCTTACTCCAAGGATTAGGTGCTGCGGACATTCACGTGAATGCCAACTAACTTGCCTTTGGTGTAATTAATTCTGCAAGACTAGGAAGAAAAATAGTAAATCCCCCAATTATTAATCCCATCAGTGACACACGTTGCGCACGCAACATGCAACCATTACAAAAACATTTTTGTTTAGTTCCTTAATCAGAAAACTAATACATAGTTTTTGTTCTGGTCAAAGGATGACCAATGGCGAAATAAACAATTTTAATTATCAATGTCAGGCTTCAAAATTTTGGCTTAATTTAGTGCTCCGTTTAATAGGAAATATAAAAAGTAAGAGAAATGAAATTTTTTATCTTTCAATAGAAAAAAGTAAGAATGATACATTTTTTTTCATTTGTGTTTAGTATGATGAATGAAAAATAAAAATAATTATTTTTTTTTGAGCTTAGTAAGATGGAAAAAAATATATTTTTAGTTTTTTAATTTTTTTAAAAAATAGTAAAACTACATATTTTATCATTGTATTTGATGGGCCAAGCCCAACCCATGTTATAAGTCTGGTCCGATCTAAAGGCCCAATTCCAAGAGATCCGGATAATCAAGCCCAAATAAGTCTATATTCGGATAACCTTATCAAGACCAAAGAGCTACATTAGCAGGGAAGCATGCACAGTCATCTAAGAGCCTAAGGGTCATCTAGGAGCCTCATCCTCATCACCAAGGGAGCACCCAGGAGCCTCACTCTCGCAGCCCAGAGAGAGTCAACCTCCTTCATCCTTGATCAAGTCCTTGGGAAAGCACACCAACCATCACACCTCGCCTGTTGAGAAGATAATAGGTCGCTTCCACCAGATCAGCTACCTAATTACTATCAAACGGTCCTAAGCCATAATGACCATNTAAATAATAAACATATTTGTATTTATATCTAAAATCAAATCACAAACATAGAAAAGAGATAAATGATTTTAAGCATCGGTTGTAGTGGGGTGAGAGATGGTAGGCAACAGTGATGGTGGTAAAAGACGATGATGGTTATGATAGGTGACAATAACCGTGGTAAAGCCGGCGTCGACGGTGGTAGTGGTTATGGCGGGGGTGAGGGTGGTGGTAATAGGGCGGTTTAAAATACTATTTTTTTTTAAATACTTATGAGAAATAATTTTTAGAATTACTTTTAAAAAATCATTCCAAACACACCCTTAAAGTCCTATTTTTCATATTAAATTTAAGATATTAATATTATCCGTTAAATTAACTTTAAAATAAAATTTAAAACGATTTGAACTGTCAAAAATAAAAATTATTTTATTTATTTTTTAAAATTTAAATTGTAAGATATTTTATTATATAAATATTAGATTACGGGATACACATGGTTTGATGCACGGTGCATCTACAAATTAATGCATGTGTAAAGCAAATACGTGTTGATAGTGACGGATTTACATTGGATGCAGTTGGGGGCACTGCTCCCAATGCAATTTGAAAAAGATTTGGGTTGTTCTGAAATGTTTATAAATTTATAATTTTTTAAAATTTTGAACCCAAAAAAATTTGTATAAATTTATCGCTACTTATATATTTCAATAATATTTTTGTGTCTAAAAATTTAAACCAATTTACTGACCTAATAGCGTGCTAGTGGCATGGTCTCAAAAAATAATTTCAAGAGTTCTAATTAAAATAATACTATTTTAACATCTCCAATATAACTAGTGTCATTAAGTTAACAATTTAAGATAGATTTTCAGACCCCAATAATACTATTTCTAGTAGTAAAAAGTTGAATTCTTTCGTGAATTAAAAATTTAGACGCTAATTTTATACAATTCATTGTCGTCTCTTTTATATATAATTCTCTCTTTTTTTACACATCAAGTCACCGATTGTTATCACATTAAATCAATCAGTAATGCTATGATGACCAAAATTATAAACCAAATAAAGAGCCAAAATGACATAACAATTGTTAATATGGCAAAATTAACTGTTATATCAGCAAAACCTTTTCGTCTTCTCCAAATCAAGGACAGATAGGATAAAATTTTTTCGTCTTCTTCGCTTCTCTAATAACCCTAGACAAAAAAACAGAAAAAATGAATGACATGACAATTAATCTTGTCATATCAGCAACTGTCATGTCATTTGATCTCTTTATTTGGTCTTTAATTTTGATCAGTATAACATTACTGCATATCAATTTCAGAAATCACGACGAGTTTGATAGTGTTATTATTTATTTGAGTGTTCTCTTTAATCGTCTCTCTCTGTCAATGTTCTCTCAATAATTAGATTCTTGATTTTTACTTTCTTGAAAATTAGATTTTTATATTTAAAATTTAATTAAAATAAATTATATTCAAACTAAATTATCTCGATTGATTGATTTTCATTATAATTTTTGCCCTTGCTACAAAAATATTCTAGCTCCACCTCTGTGTGTTGTGTCGAATAAACGAGGGACGATTAAGAAAAATGGTGGTTATGAATGAGAGAAAGATATTCAACTCAACTAAATTTAATAAAGTTGTATCCTAATTTTTTAAAGATTCGATTACATGAAATCATATTTCGATATTATACCCTATTATTTCTTCCGTTCTTAAATATCTGTCGATTAAAGTTTTTGCACAGGGATTAAAAAAACTATTAAATAACTCTAGTATGACTAAAAAATAATTAAACAAGACTAAAATACCCTTATTTAATACATATTGAGAAGGAGAAAAATATGAAAGACACTTAGTCTATACTTAATCTATTAAACATTTATTAGAAAATAGAGATAAGGGTAAATTTGGAAGAAAAAATATTAATTATGTTTTGATTTCATAAAATGACAGATATTGTGGAATAAAAAAAATTAAGTAAAATGATAGATATTTAAGAACGGAGAGAGTTAAATGCACTTTTAGTTCATAAAGTGTGTGCATTTTGTCAATCCATTTACGGACCTACCGACCATGATACCAAAAAACATAATTTTTGTCTTACTCCAAGGATTAGGTGCTGCGGACATTCACGTGAATGCCAACTAACTTGCCTTTGGTGTAATTAATTCTGCAAGACTAGGAAGAAAAATAGTAAATCCCCCAATTATTAATCCCATCAGTGACACACGTTGCGCACGCAACATGCAACCATTACAAAAACATTTTTGTTTAGTTCCTTAATCAGAAAACTAATACATAGTTTTTGTTCTGGTCAAAGGATGACCAATGGCGAAATAAACAATTTTAATTATCAATGTCAGGCTTCAAAATTTTGGCTTAATTTAGTGCTCCGTTTAATAGGAAATATAAAAAGTAAGAGAAATGAAATTTTTTATCTTTCAATAGAAAAAAGTAAGAATGATACATTTTTTTTCATTTGTGTTTAGTATGATGAATGAAAAATAAAAATAATTATTTTTTTTTGAGCTTAGTAAGATGGAAAAAAATATATTTTTAGTTTTTTAATTTTTTTAAAAAATAGTAAAACTACATATTTTATCATTGTATTTGATGGGCCAAGCCCAACCCATGTTATAAGTCTGGTCCGATCTAAAGGCCCAATTCCAAGAGATCCGGATAATCAAGCCCAAATAAGTCTATATTCGGATAACCTTATCAAGACCAAAGAGCTACATTAGCAGGGAAGCATGCACAGTCATCTAAGAGCCTAAGGGTCATCTAGGAGCCTCATCCTCATCACCAAGGGAGCACCCAGGAGCCTCACTCTCGCAGCCCAGAGAGAGTCAACCTCCTTCATCCTTGATCAAGTCCTTGGGAAAGCACACCAACCATCACACCTCGCCTGTTGAGAAGATAATAGGTCGCTTCCACCAGATCAGCTACCTAATTACTATCAAACGGTCCTAAGCCATAATGACCATCAGACTAGCAATTCAATTACTACACCAAGCTACTATAAAATGTAAGCCCCTCCAACACTTGGGGGGCATCAGACTTATTGGAGCGTAATTGTCTCTCTTCTCTCAAAGCTTGCGACTTTCTACACCTAACACACCGGAGTCAATAAAATCAACGACAAACTTTGCCATTCAAAGTGGACGTAGGTCACGGCCGAACCACTATAAACATTGTCTTCTTTCTCCCTCTATTTTACTTAATTTTATATTTTTTAATTGACTAGTGGTGTGCAAACCGATTTTGTGCATCATCAGTTTGGCACCGTTTGTGGGAACGACAAAATTCTCACCTAAACATTTTCTTTGCTGAATCAAAAGCGATCCCACCAGATCCATGAATCAGCCTGAAGACATTCCACCACGAGAGGAGGATGAGGTTTCTCTTCCACCCAATCCAATCCCAAATGTGCAGCAGATGCTGGAGATCATGCAATAGCTCATAGCCCAAAACTAGCAGATCCTGCAATTGATGCTCGGNTACATTGGATGCAGTTGGGGGCACTGCTCCCAATGCAATTTGAAAAAGATTTGGGTAGTTCTGAAATGTTTATAAATTTATAATTATTTAAACTTTTGACCCCAAAAAAATTTGTATAAATTTATCGCTACATATATATTTCAATAATATTTTTGTGTCTAAAAATTTAAACCGATTTACTGACCTAATAGCGTGCTAGTGGCATGGTCTCAAAAAAATAATTTCAAGAGTTCTAATTAAAATAATACTATTTTAACATCTCCAATATAGCTAGTGTCACTAAATTAACAATTTAAGATAGATTTTCAGACCCCAATAACACTATTTCTAGTAATAAAAAGTTGAATTCTTTCGTGAATTAAAAATTTAGACGCTAATTTTATACAATTCATTGTCGTCTCTTTTATATATAATTCTCTCTTTTTTTACACATCAAGTCACCGATTGTTATCACATTAAATCAATCAGTAATGCTATGATGACCAAAATTATAAACCAAATAAAGAGCCAAAATGACATAACAATTGTTAATATGGCAAAATTAACTGTTATATCAGCAAAACCTTTTCGTCTTCTCCAAATCAAGGACAGATAGGATAAAATTTTTTCGTCTTCTTCGCTTCTCTAATAACCCTAGACAAAAAAACAGAAAAAATGAATGACATGACAATTAATCTTGTCATATCAGCAACTGTCATGTCATTTGATCTCTTTATTTGGTCTTTAATTTTGATCAGTATAACATTACTGCATATCAATTTCAGAAATCACGACGAGTTTGATAGTGTTATTATTTATTTGAGTGTTCTCTTTAATCGTCTCTCTCTGTCAATGTTCTCTCAATAATTAGATTCTTGATTTTTACTTTCTTGAAAATTAGATTTTTATATTTAAAATTTAATTAAAATAAATTATATTCAAACTAAATTATCTCGATTGATTGATTTTCATTATAATTTTTGCCCTTGCTACAAAAATATTCTAGCTCCACCTCTGTGTGTTGTGTCGAATAAACGAGGGACGATTAAGAAAAATGGTGGTTATGAATGAGAGAAAGATATTCAACTCAACTAAATTTAATAAAGTTGTATCCTAATTTTTTAAAGATTCGATTACATGAAATCATATTTCGATATTATACCCTATTATTTCTTCCGTTCTTAAATATCTGTCGATTAAAGTTTTTGCACAGGGATTAAAAAAACTATTAAATAACTCTAGTATGACTAAAAAATAATTAAACAAGACTAAAATACCCTTATTTAATACATATTGAGAAGGAGAAAAATATGAAAGACACTTAGTCTATACTTAATCTATTAAACATTTATTAGAAAATAGAGATAAGGGTAAATTTGGAAGAAAAAATATTAATTATGTTTTGATTTCATAAAATGACAGATATTGTGGAATAAAAAAAATTAAGTAAAATGATAGATATTTAAGAACGGAGAGAGTTAAATGCACTTTTAGTTCATAAAGTGTGTGCATTTTGTCAATCCATTTACGGACCTACCGACCATGATACCAAAAAACATAATTTTTGTCTTACTCCAAGGATTAGGTGCTGCGGACATTCACGTGAATGCCAACTAACTTGCCTTTGGTGTAATTAATTCTGCAAGACTAGGAAGAAAAATAGTAAATCCCCCAATTATTAATCCCATCAGTGACACACGTTGCGCACGCAACATGCAACCATTACAAAAACATTTTTGTTTAGTTCCTTAATCAGAAAACTAATACATAGTTTTTGTTCTGGTCAAAGGATGACCAATGGCGAAATAAACAATTTTAATTATCAATGTCAGGCTTCAAAATTTTGGCTTAATTTAGTGCTCCGTTTAATAGGAAATATAAAAAGTAAGAGGAATGAAATTTTTTATCTTTCAATAGAAAAAAGTAAGAATGATACATTTTTTTTCATTTGTGTTTAGTATGATGAATGAAAAATAAAAATAATTATTTTTTTTTGAGCTTGGTAAGATGGAAAAAAATATATTTTTAGTTTTTTAATTTTTTTAAAAAATAGTAAAACTACATACTTTATCATTGTATTTGATGGGCCAAGCCCAACCCATGTTATAAGTCTGGTCCGATCTAAAGGCCCAATTCCAAGAGATCCGGATAATCAAGCTCAAATAAGTTTATATTCGGATAATCTTATCAAGACCAAAGAGCTACATCAGTAGGGAAGCATACACAGTCATCTAAGAGCCTAAAGGTCATCTAGGAGCCTCATCCTCATCACCAAGGGAGCACCCAGGAGCCTCACTCTCGCAGTTCAGAGAGAGTCAACCTCTTTCATCTTTGATCAAGTCTTTGGGAGAGCACACCAATCATCACACCTCGCTTGTTGAGAAGATAATAGGTCGCCTCCACGGATCAGCTACCTAATTACTATCAAACGGTCCTAAGCCATAATGATCGTCAGACTAGTAATTCAATTACTACACCAAGCTACTATAAAATGTAAGCCCCTCCAACACTTGGGGGGCATCAGACTTATTGGAGCGTAATTGTCTCTCTTCTCTCAAAGCTTGCGACTTTCTACACCTAACACACCGGAGTCAATAAAATCAACGACAAACTTTGCCATTCAAAGTGGACGTAGGTCACGGCCGAACCACTATAAACATTGTCTTCTTTCTCCCTCTATTTTACTTAATTTTATATTTTTTAATTGACTAGTGGTGTGCAAACCGATTTTGTGCATCATCAGTTTGGCACCGTTTGTGGGAACGACAAAATTCTCACCTAAACATTTTCTTTGCTGAATCAAAAGCGATCCCACCAGATCCATGAATCAGCCTGAAGACATTCCACCACGAGAGGAGGATGAGGTTTCTCTTCCACCCAATCCAATCCCAAATGTGCAGCAGATGCTGGAGATCATGCAATAGCTCATAGCCCAAAACTAGCAGATCCTGCAATTGAAGCTCAGGCAACAACGAGGAACATAGCCTGGACCTCAAGCCAGGGGAGCTCCACTCCCTGGTCATCAAGGAGCTCCTCACCTAGGCGTTCCTCACTCAGGCACCCCTTATTTGGGAGTTCCCTTGGGCGCCCCACACAGGGGAGCTCACCATGAGGGTCCTCCTCCAGCTCCAGCTCCTGCTCCTGCTCCGGCTCACTGTGGTGGAGACCCTCCTCTCCTAGAGGACAAGTGTGAAAACCAAAGCATGGAGCATGAGAGCCATTTCTGTGGTAATTCCAGAGTACCTCCTCCCAATCAATGAGATGAAAAAATTAAAGAGGTGCAAAATCAGCTGGGTGACGTCTTCAATGCCATGAAGGCGCAGGGCCCGAGACAGTGGATTACCTCGTAAGTCGAACTGACAAACCTTTCAAGCCTGATGTGGCGAACTACCCGTTCCCTTAAAAATTCAAGATGCCTTCTGTCGAGACCTTTGATGGTATGAAGGATCCACTGGACCACCTTGAAACTTTTAAAACTTTGATGCAATTGCACAACGTCCCCGACGAAATCATGTGCAGAGCATTCCCAACCACCTTGAAGGGATTCGCTCGACAATGGTTTGTCAAACTCTCCTCAGCCTCAATTGGCACATTTGTTGAACTTAGCAGGTCTTTTGTGTCACACTTCATAGGAGAACGCCGCCGTCACCAGAAGCCTGCTACCCACCTGCTTAACATAAAGCAGGAACGAGACGAGAGCCTAAGGAGCTACTTCACTCGTTTTAACGAGGAAGTCCTTCAGGTTGAAGAGCCTGATGATACGGTCAGCATGGTCGCTTTCCTTGGAGGCCTTCAGTCATCAAGTTTCCTTTTCTCGGTGATGAAACGCCCACCGAAGAGCATGCCAGAACTACTAGCGAAGGCCCAGAAATACATGAATGCTGAGGATATCACAAGGGTCAGGCGAGGTGAGTCTTCCAGAGCTGGGAAGAAACGAAAAGAAAGAGATAAGGATGACAAGAAGGAGAATAATGACAAGCACGGCAGCAGAACGAAGAGGGTACCTGCTAAAGATCGGCTCGGTCCTGCTCCCTAGAGAGATCGACAGGCCTTCATTCCCCTAAATGTCGCTGTCGGGCACATCCTGTTGCAAATGTAGGATGACCCCGTGATAAAGTGGCCAAGAAAAATGAAGTCTCCCCCAACCCGCAGGAATCCAAACAAGTATTGTCGTTTTCATCGTGACCATGGCCATGACACTGATGATTGTTATAACCTCAAAAGGCAGATTGAGGAACTCATCCCACGGGGTCACCTACGACAGTATGTTGCTGATAGGGGACAGGCGCCAGCACCACCCCGTAATCAGGAAGACCAACAACCTATTGGAGAAATTCACACCATCTCCGGGGGGCTTGCAGGGGAAGAAGAATCTCTCTCTGCTATGAAGGCTCATGCCAGAAAAGTGAGGCACCCCGAGGAATTGTATCTATCTAAGGTACCCAAGCACGACAACAATGGGGTCATTTCCTTCTCAGACAAGGATTTGAAAGGAATCCAGCACCCCCATGACGACCCTCTAGTGCTTACCATGACCGTTGCCAACTTCCAAGTGCGAAGGATTCTTGTGGACAGTGGCAGCTCTGCGGATATTTTGTTCATAGAGGCTTATGACAAGCTTAACTTGGGTAGAGAAAGGTTGAAACCCATCAGGTCACCGTTCATTGGGTTCTCAGGGGAAAAGGTATATCCCCAAGGGTCTATCACATTACCTGTCACAGCCGGAGTGGCACCCCGAAACTTCACGGTCATGGTCAACTTTCTAGTGATAGATTGCCCTTCAGCCTACAACATTATCCTAGGGCGACCAGCTCTCAACAGTCTAAGAGTTGTGCCCTCCACTTACCATCTCATCCTTTGTTTTCCAACCTTTAACGAAGTCGAAGAGGTCTGGGGAGACCAGGTAGTAGCGAGGGAGTGTTATGCCTCCTTAATGAAGCCTAGAAAGTCACAAGAAGCATTACAGGTAGAGGTCCTGGATCCGCGGGATGATGCCAAGTTAGAAAGAGGAGAACCAGTAAAGGAGCTCAAACCAGTGGTCCTAGATAAGGAGTACTCAGATCAAAAAGCATACATCGGATCGTCCATTTCTGAAGATTTGGTCTACCGGCTAAAAGACTTTTTGAAGCTCAACATGAATGTTTTTGCATGGTCACATGCAGACCTTGAGGGCATCGACCCAGAGGTCGCATGCACCGTCTCAACATCGACCCCTATTACAAGCCTGTTCACCAAAAGTTAAGAGGTACTTCTACTGAAAGGGCCCAGGCAATGGACAAGGAGGTAGAAAAGTTGATAGAGAACGGAGCAGTCAGAGAAGTAGCCTATCCTGAGTGGCTCTCCAATGTGGTGATGGTAACTAAAGCTAATAGAAAGTGGCACCTCTGCGTCAACTTTACTGAGCTCAACAAGGCATGCCCAAAAGATAGCTATCCACTTCCGCGAATTGACCTCCTCATTGACGCCACATCAGGACATGAATTGTTTTCCTTCTTAGATGCATATTATGGGTATAACCAGATCAGCATGCACCCCCTAGATCAGGAGAAGACATCGTTTATCACTCCAAAGAGAACCTATTGCTATTGGGTCATGCCCTTCGGATTGAAGAATGCAGGAGCAACCTATCAATGACTAGTGAATAAGATATTCCAGTTTCAGATTGGGAAAACAATGGAAGTGTACGTGAACGACATGCTGGTAAAAAGTCTCAGGGTAGTAGACCATATTGACCACCTCCAAGAAGCCTTCAATGTTCTCAGATCGTACCACATGAAGCTGAATCCAGAGAAGTGCGCCTTTGGCGTTGGGTCAGGAAAATTCCTCGGTTTTTTGGTTAATTAGAGGGGAATTGAGGCAAACCCCGACAAGATCAAGGCTATCCTTGATATGAGGTCGCCTTCCTCGACTAAGGAGCTTCAGCGCCTCAATGGGAGAGTTACAGCACTCAACAGGTTTGTTTCAAAGTTTGCAGACAAATGTTTACCTTTCTTCAAGATTCTCCGACAAGCTTTCGAGTGGGGACCTGAGGCAGAGGAGGCCTTTCAAAGGCTCAAAGCCTATTTGGCTAAGCCTTCTCTCTTGTCACATGCCGCATCAGGAGAGATATTATACCTATACCTCTCTGCTTCTTTCTCAGCAGTAAGCTCCGTCCTCGTCAGAAACAATAACGGAGTACAAAAGCCTATCTATTATGTGAGCAGAGCCTATCGAGGAGCAGAGATCAGATATTCGGGGCTAGAAAAGCTAGCGCTCGCCCTCGTCACAACAGCTAGGCGTCTTCGACATTATTTCCAGAGTCACACTGTTGTTGTGATCACGGATCAGCCTCTAAAAAGAGTCTTGGAAAAACCAGATGTATCAGGGAGACTCTTCAAGTGGGCAGTGGAACCAGGGGAGTTCGACATTCAGTACCAGTCAAGGACAGCCATCAAAGCACAAGCATTGGCGGACTTTATTGCTGAGCTTACGCCAATAAAGGAGGAGGTCAATGAGTTTTCCACACTTCAGAGCCTGGACACNGCTATCCACTTCCGCGAATTGACCTCCTCATTGACGCCACATCAGGACATGAATTGTTTTCCTTCTTAGATGCATATTATGGGTATAACCAGATCAGCATGCACCCCCTAGATCAGGAGAAGACATCGTTTATCACTCCAAAGAGAACCTATTGCTATTGGGTCATGCCCTTCGGATTGAAGAATGCAGGAGCAACCTATCAATGACTAGTGAATAAGATATTCCAGTTTCAGATTGGGAAAACAATGGAAGTGTACGTGAACGACATGCTGGTAAAAAGTCTCAGGGTAGTAGACCATATTGACCACCTCCAAGAAGCCTTCAATGTTCTCAGATCGTACCACATGAAGCTGAATCCAGAGAAGTGCGCCTTTGGCGTTGGGTCAGGAAAATTCCTCGGTTTTTTGGTTAATTAGAGGGGAATTGAGGCAAACCCCGACAAGATCAAGGCTATCCTTGATATGAGGTCGCCTTCCTCGACTAAGGAGCTTCAGCGCCTCAATGGGAGAGTTGCAGCACTCAACAGGTTTGTTTCAAAGTCTGCAGACAAATGTTTACCTTTCTTCAAGATTCTCCGACAAGCTTTCGAGTGGGGACTTGAGGCAGAGGAGGCCTTTCAAAGGCTCAAAGCCTATTTGGCTAAGCCTTCTCTCTTGTCACATGCCGCATCAGGAGAGATATTATACTTATACCTCTCTGCTTCTTTCTCAGCAGTAAGCTCCGTCCTCGTCAGAAACAATAACGGAGTACAAAAGCCTATCTATTATGTGAGCAGAGCCTATCGAGGAGCAGAGATCAGATATTCGGGGCTAGAAAAGCTAGCGCTCGCCCTCGTCACAACAGCTAGGCGTCTTCGACATTATTTCCAGAGTCACACTGTTGTTGTGATCACAGATCAGCCTCTAAAAAGAGTCTTGAAAAAACCAGATGTATCAGGGAGACTCTTCAAGTGGGCAGTGGAACCAGGGGAGTTCGACATTCAGTACCAGTCAAGGACAGCCATCAAAGCACAAGCATTGGCGGACTTTATTGCTGAGCTTACGCCAATAAAGGAGGAGGTCAATGAGTTTTCCACACTTCAGAGCCTGGACACGCGAAGTGATCAAATATCCGGCGAGGACACCCAAATGACCGACGAGGGAACCCGGATACTCAATGAGAATAATCAGGCAACTAAACCAAGCGCCCAGGATAACACAAGTGTCCAAGCGCCCAGGGTAGGCGTCCAGGCGNCATGAAGCTGAATCCAGAGAAGTGCGCCTTTGGCGTTGGGTCAGGAAAATTCCTCGGTTTTTTGGTTAATTAGAGGGGAATTGAGGCAAACCCCGACAAGATCAAGGCTATCCTTGATATGAGGTCGCCTTCCTCGACTAAGGAGCTTCAGCGCCTCAATGGGAGAGTTACAGCACTCAACAGGTTTGTTTCAAAGTTTGCAGACAAATGTTTACCTTTCTTCAAGATTCTCCGACAAGCTTTCGAGTGGGGACTTGAGGCAGAGGAGGCCTTTCAAAGGCTCAAAGCCTATTTGGCTAAGCCTTCTCTCTTGTCACATGCCGCATCAGGAGAGATATTATACTTATACCTCTCTGCTTCTTTCTCAGCAGTAAGCTCCGTCCTCGTCAGAAACAATAACGGAGTACAAAAGCCTATCTATTATGTGAGCAGAGCCTATCGAGGAGCAGAGATCAGATATTCGGGGCTAGAAAAGCTAGCGCTCGCCCTCGTCACAACAGCTAGGCGTCTTCGACATTATTTCCAGAGTCACACTGTTGTTGTGATCACAGATCAGCCTCTAAAAAGAGTCTTGAAAAAACCAGATGTATCAGGGAGACTCTTCAAGTGGGCAGTGGAACCAGGGGAGTTCGACATTCAGTACCAGTCAAGGACAGCCATCAAAGCACAAGCATTGGCGGACTTTATTGCTGAGCTTACGCCAATAAAGGAGGAGGTCAATGAGTTTTCCACACTTCAGAGCCTGGACACGCGAAGTGATCAAATATCCGGCGAGGACACCCAAATGACCGACGAGGGAACCCGGATACTCAATGAGAATAATCAGGCAACTAAACCAAGCGCCCAGGATAACACAAGTGTCCAAGCGCCCAGGGTAGGCGTCCAGGCGTGGCGCCCAGGCCCCTCCTGGTACCCAACCTAACGCTCAGGCTTCTCCTGGCACCGAACTCTCCACCCCTGGCACCCAGCTTGGCGCCCAAGCCCCTCTTGGTACTCAGATCTCCTCTCTAGGCGCCCAACTCTTCACCTCAGGTGGCCAGCCTTCCTCCTTAGGCGCCCCAACTTGGCATCTAGACTCCCACTTTTCTCTCCAAGCCCTCTTCTCTATCACTCTGGAAGCTCTATGTAGATGGCTCCTCAACTAGTGGGGGAGGAGGAGCGGGCCTGATCTTGATCAGCCCCGATGGTACTCCCCTCCACTATGCAGTGAAGCTCCACTTTACCGCTTCCAACAATGAGACAGAATACGAAGCCCTCCTCTCTGAATTAAGATTGGTAGTTGAAATGGAAGCACAACACCTGGTCACTTATAGTGATTCTCAACTGATTGTAAATCAAGTAAAGGGCGAGTTCGAGGCAAAATGAGCCAGAATGCAGGAATACCTCGGCATGGTAACAAGCTTGATCACGAAATTCCAGTACTTCCAGATCTGTCACATCCCAAGAGAAGACAACATGGCCGCTGATGCACTCGCCAAACTCGCCTCATCCTTGGAAGCCCCACCAGAAGGACCAACATTCATTGGTCACTAGTTCGGACCAAGCAAGTTAGTCATGGATGCCATAAACGTCAACCGNTCGCCAAACTCGCCTCATCCTTGGAAGCCCCACCAGAAGGACCAACATTCATTGGTCACCAGTTCGGACCAAGCAAGTTAGCCATGGATGCCATAAACGTCAACTGCGCATCGATCGAGTCAAATTGGATGACCCCGATAAGGGACTACCTCCAAGCAGGTGTGTTGCCAGAGGACCCTCTAGAGGCCAGGAAACCCTCCAAGTTCACTGTCTTACACGACACCCTGTACAAGAGAGGCTACTCCTTGCCATTACTAAGGTGCCTCTCACCTGAAGAAGCCGACTATGCCATGCAGGAAATCCATGAAGGTATTTGTGGAAATCACTTTGGTGGACTCTCCCTCGCCTACAAGGCGCTCAGACAAGGCTACTTCTGACCTAGCATGATGAGAGACGCTCAGGAATTCGCCAAGAAGTGTGACAAGTGTCAACGCTTCGCCACTGTGCCCAGGCAGCCACCAGAGGAACTCACAGTTATCACAAGTCCGTGGCCTTTCTCCAAATGGGGCATTGACATCCTGGGCCCTCTACCTCTTAGTCGAGGCCAATGCAAGTTCGTGGTGGTAACGGTGGACTACTTCACTAAATGGGCGGAGGCAGAATCCCTAGCAAAGATAACAGACACAAAGGTCAAAGATTTCATTTGAAAAAACCTGGTCTGTCGCTTCGGGATACCCCGTGCCATCGTCAGCGACAACGCTAAACAGTTTGACAACAAGCTCCTGAACTCTTTTTGCTCCGACCTTCAAATAAAGTAACCTCATTTAAGCCCTGTGCACCCGTAAGCGAACGGACAAGTAGAAGTTATGGTGAGAACGGTGCTTCGCAACCTCAAGACAAGGCTTGAAAGGGCGAAAGGTCTTTGGGTTGACGAGCTCCCAGGAGTATTATGGGCCTACCGCACCACACCGAGAGCTCCAACTGGAGAAACTCCCTTCTCACTCGCCTTTGGAACTAAGGCAGTCATTTCTGTGGAAATCGGGGTGCATTCCTTGAGGGTCTAACACCACAACCCCCATACCAACGAGGAAGAACTCCGCATCAACCTTGACTTGGTAGAGGAGGCAAGAGAAATGGCTGTGGTCCGCAACGCGGAGTACAAGCGTCGAATGGCAAAGTATTACAACTCAAAGGTGAAGTCTCATTCCTTCCAGCCAGGAGATTGGGTCCTCAAGAAAGTGATCCTCGCCACAAAGGATTCACGCGAAGGAAAGCTAGGACCAAATTGGGAAGGACCCTACCTCATAACAGAAGTGATGAGGCCAGACACCTACAAGATCCAGAATTCTAAGGGGAAGGTCTTACCCCATCTATGGAATGCGGAGCACTTGAAGAGGTACAACCAATGACACCTTGAGAGTAGAAACGTTGGAGACTTGGTGAAATTTTTGTGGAGCTATTGCTTTTTATAAGCAGAAAAATGAATAAAATTCTAGAGATTTACTTCCAAAAAATCTTTGTCTTTTCATATTCAACATCTCAACTTCAAAGTGGCATCAATGGCAAAAAACCACTTTTACAAAAATTGGACCACAAAATGATTTCCTAATTTCCTAAAAACAAAAATTAAAATCAAAAAGTCCCTAGCACTCTAACTACTCTCATGGTCGTCGTCCCCCTCCTCCTCGTCATCATCATCCTCGGCATCGTCAGAACTCCCATCACTATCCGCAGTGCCTCAGTTGGCAAGAAGCCTGAGACATCAATGTCAGGGAAGGCGGCAGAAATCTTTCCCCGGAGCTCCTCATAACCATCAATAAAGGCATCTAGAACGCCATTCTCCAGGTCTGCCTCAGCCCGAGAAGCTCTTTCTTGAGCAGCCTTTACCTCTGCCTCAAGGGCAGCCTCTCTGAGCATGGCCTTCTCGCGGGTCTTTGCAAGCTTAGCCTCACTAAGTGTGGCCCTCTCACGGACCTCCGTAAGCTCAGTCTCGAGCGTGGCCACCCTCCCATGGGCCGTCGAAAGCTCAGCCTCACTGAGCGTAGCCCTCTCACGGACCTCCGCAAGCTCAGTCTCGAGCGTGACCGCCCTCCCATGGGTCATCGAAAGCTCAGCCTCATTGAGCGTGGCCCTCTACGGACCTCAGCAAGCTCAATCTCAAGCCTGACCATCCTCCCATGGATCGCCGAAAGCTCAGCCTCAAGACCAGTCGCCCTCTTACGGGATGCCACAAGGTCAGCATCATAAATCCTGCCAGCACCTTCAAACTCGGTTTTGCTCTCTTGAGCAGCATGAAGATCATTTTGCACAACTTCATAATCATGCTTTAGCTTGTGATAAAGAAGGGTCCTTGACAATAAACACATAGATGCTGATGAAGCCTGGTGAAAAACAGAAGGCAAAAGAAGGTCAAACACTTATGGAAGGGAGAAATGAGAGAAAATAAACTCTTACCTGAGCCCAGCCTTCAAGGAAAGAGCTAATAATTCCCTCCGTACCCAAGGCTCAAATCTCATCTACATCCTTCTTGCACAAAAACAACCCAAGCCGATCCTTGATGACCGATGCATTACCTAGCATGGAACAGATCTGAGAAGGTACTCCGCTAGGGTTCCCCNTCATCCACATCCTTCTTGCACAAAAACAACCCAAGCCGATCCTTGATGACCGATGCATTACCTAGCATGGAACAGATCTGAGAAGGTACTCCGCTAGGGTTCCCCATAGGAGGGGTGGCTGAACGGGGGGCAAAAGGTGTGACCAGTAAACGAGACTCTATTGCGGAAGGTCCAATTGAGGGAGTCTTTGACTGAGGAGACACCTCTGGAGGAGCCACTTTATGGGAGGGTGCCCGAGGTACCACTTGAGGAGTTGGTAGAGAAGAGCGAGTCTAAGGCGGTAAGGTCACTTGGGAGGCACTGCGCGTCATCAACTTGGAAGTTTTCTTCGCCACCTTAGAAGGAGGAGAACTTATATCAGAGAGGCGAGATCCGAGCTTCTCCCTGTCTATAGCTGCAAAGCAAATAAAATGTTACCTAGATGGAAAACACCAAGTAAAAGCGAAAGTTGCAAAGGAACTAACTTACTTTTCCTTTTCGAAGAAGAGCTACCGGACCTCGGGGTAGCACCACCATTTTTGGACATAAGGACTCCAAAATCTTTTTCAGGATAAGCTCTCAACGCCTCCAGTTTCCACTCTTGGCCCGGGGAAAGCACAGGGAGATCTGCAAGAGGAATGATGAGTAAAAAAAAAAAAGAAAAAAGAGAGAAAGTGTGTGGTGTACCAAATTTCTTAGGGGTACCCCATCCTCTTGGTACCAAAGCCCTATCTGCCTTTGCAGCCCACTCTCCACCGATAAATATAAAGCGAGATTTCCAACTATGATAGTTGGACTGCAGTCCGGTGATCAACTTGTCTTTTGTGGTAAAATAATACCAGCCCCGATTGGGAGTAGGGGTCTCGCTCAAAGTATAAGCACCATGAAATTCCTTAGGTGAGGCATCCTCATGATGCACTTTTCTCCACAACACCAGGAAGCTCAACAAAACCCTCCAACCGTTGGGTGACAGTCGCCCCGGGGTGAATGAAAAATAATGAAGAATGTGGCAAATAGAATAAGACATGGGAAACCTGAGTCTAGCGTCAAGCATCTCTTCATAAACAACAATATCACTCGACGAGTCGTCAGAAGCAGGCTCACCCACCTGAGCTCGGCGACACAGCACAGTCGGAGGAATATGATAAACATAAATAATCCTCAAGAGCTCATCCCCAGTATTGAGAATGCTAGAAAGGGTACTCACCTTGGTCCCATCATCAATTATTTTGCTTATGTGTTTTTTCTTACGGGAACGTGAGGAGTTACCTGAACCACCGTCAAGGAGGTCTTGGGTAATCTGACTTTGCAAAAATCCACCAAAAGGAACCATCCTGTGCGTCCCAGTCGCACAGCCAGGCAGCTCGCCCAGGCTGTCCGCGCAACCAAGCAGCACGCCCAGGCTATCCGCGCACCCAGGCAGCTCGCCCAGGCAGTCTGCGCGCCCAAACAGCTCACCCAGGCTGTCCGCGCGCCCAGGCAGCTCTCCCAGATCAGTGCCCTCCACGCCCAGCTCACCATGCTCACCCATATGGGCGCCCAACACTCTCTCCTGCTCACTTACCACGTGGGCTGCACACCTCCTTACGCNAAAAAAAAAAAGAAAAAAGAGAGAAAGTGTGTGGTGTACCAAATTTCTTAGGGGTACCCCATCCTCTTGGTACCAAAGCCCTATCTGCCTTTGCAGCCCACTCTCCACCGATAAATATAAAGCGAGATTTCCAACTATGATAGTTGGACTGCAGTCCGGTGATCAACTTGTCTTTTGTGGTAAAATAATACCAGCCCCGATTGGGAGTAGGGGTCTCGCTCAAAGTATAAGCACCATGAAATTCCTTAGGTGAGGCATCCTCATGATGCACTTTTCTCCACAACACCAGGAAGCTCAACAAAACCCTCCAACCGTTGGGTGACAGTCGCCCCGGGGTGAATGAAAAATAATGAAGAATGTGGCAAATAGAATAAGACATGGGAAACCTGAGTCTAGCGTCAAGCATCTCTTCATAAACAACAATATCACTCGACGAGTCGTCAGAAGCAGGCTCACCCACCTGAGCTCGGCGACACAGTACAGTCGGAGGAATATGATAAACATAAATAATCCTCAAGAGCTCATCCCCAGTATTGAGAATGCTAGAAAGGGTACTCACCTTGGATCCATCATCAATTATTTTGCTTATGTGTTTTTTCTTACGGGAACGTGAGGAGTTACCTGAACCACCGTCAAGGAGGTCTTGGGTAATCTGACTTTGCAAAAATCCACCAAAAGGAACCATCCTGTGCGTCCCAGTCGCACAGCCAGGCAGCTCGCCCAGGCTGTCCGC
This sequence comes from Ilex paraguariensis, assembly GCA_963454935.2. Lineage (NCBI taxonomy): Eukaryota > Viridiplantae > Streptophyta > Magnoliopsida > Aquifoliales > Aquifoliaceae > Ilex > Ilex paraguariensis. Next base: position 516,192 of record CAUOFW020004369.1, read on the forward strand.
GCAGCCAAGCAGCACGCCCAGGCTATCCGCGCACCCAGGCAGCTCACCCAGGCTGTCTGCGCGCCCAAACAGCTCACCCAGGCTGTCCGCGCGCCCAGGCAGCTCTCCCAGATCAGTGCCCTCCACGCCCAGCTCACCATGCTCACCCATATGGGCGCCCAACACTCTCTCCTGCTCACTTACCACGTGGGCTGCACACCTCCTTGCGCGATCAGTAGCGGCGCCCAGCGCTTGCAACGTCCCAAACATCTCCACGTCGGCGTCTATCTAATCCTCCATCTCTCCTTGGATCACTGCAGCAACCCTATGATGATTACTTCCTTCATTTGCCATGGATTCCTAACACAATTCCTTAGAGGATTCTTGGAGATAAAAACCCTTTTTTTCACTTTCTCAAGTTTTAATGGAATGAGTGAAGTGGAGATAGCTGCTATTTATACATAGGGTCTTTTGAAAACAAGGAAAAGTCACAATGGCTCCATTCAAAACCAAGGGCTTTTTTGGAAAAAAAAATCATATTTAAAAGGGGGTGTACGCTATTTTGACTGTAATTTTTGATCCATAACTCCAAATGGGACCCATAATATGTCAAATCGAAGCTCTCAAAGAGCTCTACAAAAGTCATTGCCAACAGCGATGAACGACGACAAAAAAAGCCCAAAAAAAAGACCTAGAAATATATGTTTTAGCCTTCCGAAGTTTTTCTAATTTTGCCGTTCGACCAAAAATTCAAACTCAACTGAATGCCCACCTTTCTAAGTTCCTTGAACGCAGGGCATTGAGGGGCAAATGATGGGCTAGGCCCAAAGGTCCAACCCATGTTATAAGCCTGGTCCGATCTAAAGGCCCAATTCCAAGAGATCCGGATAATCAAGCCCAAAATAGTCTACATTCGGATAACCTTATCAAGACCAATGAGCTACATCAGCAGGGGAGGATGCACAGTCATCTAAGAGCCTAAGGGTCATCCAGGAGCCTCACCCTCGCAGCCCGGAGAGAGTCAACCTCACTCATCCTTGATCAAGTCCTTGGAAGAGCACACCAACCATCAAATCTCGCCTGTTAAGAAGATAATAGGTCGCCTCTACCAGATCAGCTACTTAATTACTATCAAACGGTCCTAAGCCATAATGACCGTCAGACTAGCAATTCAATTACTACACCAAGCTACTATAAAATGTAAGCCCCTCCAACACTTAGGGGGCATCAGACTTATTGGAGCGTAACTGTCTCTCTTCTCTCAAAGCTTGCGACTTTCTACTCCTAACATACCGGAGTTAATAAAATCAACGGCAAACTTTGCCATTCAAAGTGAACGTAGGCCACTGCCGAACCACTATAAATCTTGTTTTCTCTCTCCCTCTATTTTTCTTAATTTTATATTGTTTAATTGACTAGTGGTGTGCAAACCGATTTTGTGCATCATCAGTATTTATATATATAATTAATGTATACATAATATATGAATATATCAAATGATATATAGACAAATAAAATATATTTTAACACAAATAATTAATTTTACATCTACTTTCTTTCTAATTCTAGAGGGATTAATTTTGGTGAGTTTGAAGGAGAACTCATTCATCCATTTTTCCATCTTTTTTATTTTCTTTCCTTATTAAATATGATGTTTTATTTATCTCTCTAATTTTTTATCATTTTATTTTTTCATCGTACCAAACGGAGCATAAAGGATTTGACTACGAAAAAAAAAAATTGGTACCATACTTTCAAAATTTATTATTTTAATGAGTGTTTTTATAATTTTTATGGATTATTTTATAACAAAAAAATTTATCACATTTATGAGTGATTTACTATTTTTGTTGGTGCTTTTACCATAATAATAAAAGTGATAAAAATACCGACAAAAATAATAAATATCAGTGTCCTAAATTAAATCTATAAAAACTTTAGAGGGATGATGATGGGACATTTTATGTGATCAATGGGGACGAGACACGTGTCCTCGACATATTGTTCGTGGAGTGTTCTTTAGACGACACGTGTCATCGGCACCTCAGAGCTTCCTGCGAGTAACACATGTCCTCAGTAATAAGGGTACCTCGGAGTCTTCATCACGTGACACCTGTCCTCGGCTCCCAAAATTTTCCGAGGAGACCTCCATCCAACACGTGTTCTTGGCGTCTAGACCTCCACTCCGCTAAGGTGTTGGCGATCACCTTGGGACTTGGGCTATAGCGAATAATGGAGTTCTTAGAAAAGTCAAGAATGATGTCACCACATCAGATATAAGGGCGGCTCTTAATCATCAAACCCTCTTCCCATGGTAGTCAAAATGACAAGATAGACAACCTGATGACCAAGAGAGAGAGTCCACGAAGTACAAAGTCCAGATAACGTGACCTCCTGGATGGCAAAGGACACAAATGCCCCAGCGCATGTGCAGCCACAACGAAGGACATTAAATGATCCCTCAGAAGGATATGACACATTTATTACTCAGCGGACTTTGGGAGGAGTGCATTAAATGCTCGGGGATCTGGGCATTAAATGCAGGGATTTCTTTTGGTGTGACAAGAAAGGCACTCTGCCCTAGGACCGCGCTCCATAGGCTGTCTTCCAATTGGACCAATGGGGAGTATCTTCTTGACGGGACCTGTTTGACAACAATGATGACCTTCATGGAAGGTATAAATAGTACTCACAAATGTGGTGTAAAGGTACGCAAAATCACCTCTCAAGAACATTCAAACAGTATTTTCTTCGTCCTCTTCTCTCAAATAACTGAGTTGACTGTCAGAGGGGATACCTCGGAAACACTCCGGCGCCCTTTCTAACCCCTCATTTGAGTGTTAGGATACGTCGAAAAATGCTCTTGCACGCCAAAATCGATCGGACAGTTAGAATAACAATTCATCACCACTCCTTAAGCCCCCTTGGGCCTCCCTTTGCCACCGGATCGATTCATCACCATTTCTTAGGCCACTTTTGGCCATTCCTTTACCACTGGATCGTCAACTTTCGAGGTAAACATGAGTTCACCAGGGGAGAAAGTTGTTTTTATTTTTTTATTGTGCAGAAATCAGCCCGTACAATATGGTGTCATATGTGGAAAACATCCAAACTTTTCCAAGAACAATGATCATGGTGAATACTCGTCGAAAAAGGAAAGAGTCCTCAATAAAGGAACATAGATTTACCGTTTCCCCCCATGTCGAGAACGAAGGGCTGCGTTGAAAGTGTCAACAAAGAACTTTTCGTTCATTCTAGGGAGAAAATTCGTCAAACTAGCATGGATATCAGGTCCAGAAGATTTGCCCCGTTAGCCCGTCAACTAGTTGAAGTGATCGAGGAAAATTTTGGGGATTGATTACGACAGTTAGAGGAGGACAACGTGAACGTCCTAAATCGGCTCGATGAGTTCGCTTCCTCTGGCAGAGGATTTCGAGACTTACTGCAGTCCCAGGAACCTTCTGTCAGGGAAGTGGGATCAGATGACCTGAGAAATTGCCTGAGTAGTGGGGCAGGGAGTTTCAAGGCTCCGAAACGCCCGAGGGCCAAGGGACAGCTCCCGGAGGTTCCAGTCAAGAGGACCAGACCTTTGGCTTGGAACGACCTCCGTCGATGTTTGTCTGGGCGAGGGGGTGTGGAGGAGTCCAATGAGGGGTCAACCCTCTCCGTCCGACACTTTGGGACAAGGGACCCCGTCGGCCGACGTCGAGAGCATGAAATGCCCCCAAAACAGAGGGAAGACCTCAGGGCACAGTTGGATTACATGAGAAAGAATATGGTCATGCAAGAAGACGACACGGATGATGAAGCTATTCAGTCACCTTTCACTATGCATATAGTGGAGATGGAAGTCCCAAAGAAGTTTGCAGTACCAAAGTTCAAGATTTATGATGGACGTTCTGACCTAGAGGCTCACCTCAGGCAATACAAGCAAATGATGTCCCTATACCATTCAAATCACCGGTTACTATGTCGGGGGTGTTCTCAATGAGCCTAGAGGACACTGCTATGAAATGGTTTGAAACCTTTTCACCCAACAACATAGGGTCTTGGAATAAGCTGACCAGACAATTTTCTGTCTGTTTCATCATGAGGAGCAAGCGCCCCAAGGATGTTGGGTCACTACTGACCCTGATACGGAAGGAAGGTGAAACACTCTGTCAGTATGCCACTTGATATTGGGAGGAAGTGAATGAGGTGGAGGGATACTCTGAGGTCATGGCGACAGCCTCTTTTAGACTTAGCCTCTCCAGGGACACTGACCTTTACAAGTCCTTAACAAAGAAAATGTCAACAGATATGAGGCGAGTTGATGGCCCAAATCAATAAGTACTCCAGGATAGAAAATGAGACCTAATTGAGAAAAACCATATAAAGTCACATCAATGGGAGGCTCCAGGTCATACAAGTTCTAGGATTTGGAAGCATTTCAGCCTTAGAATGTAACGAGTTTGAAGAAGTATTATTGTTGAGAAAGAAAAGACTTATTTTCACTAAGTGTGCTGTCTTGGAAGGGGCATGATCCCGGAGACAAAGTCTTTAAGGAAGATTCTTGCCTCCAAAAAGACAAAAGGAGCACAGCCTCCTAGAAGGGGCATGACCCTGGAGGCTAAGTCTTCAAGGACGATTCTTGCATCCAAAAAGAAAAGAAGCACAACCTCCTAGAAGAGGCATGGCCTTGGAGGCCAAGTCTTCAAGGAATATTCTTGCCTCCAAAGAGAACAAGAGCATAGCCTCCTAAAAGGGGCATGACCCCGGAAGCCAAGTCTTCAAGGAAGATTCTTGCCTCTAAACAGACAAAGGAGCACAACCTCCAGGAAGAGGCATGGCCCCGGAGGCCAAGTCTTAACGAAAGATTCTTGCCTCCAAATAGACAAATGAGCACAACCTCCTAGAAGAGGCATGACCCCGGAGGCCAAGTCTTTANGTGGTGTAAAGGTACGCAAAATCACCTCTCAAGAACATTCAAACAGTATTTTCTTCGTCCTCTTCTCTCAAATAACTGAGTTGACTGTCAGAGGGGATACCCCGGAAACACTCCGGCGCCCTTTCTAACCCCTCATTTGAGTGTTAGGATACGTCGAAAAATGCTCTTGCACACCAAAATCGATCGGACAGTTAGAATAACAATTCATCACCACTCCTTAAGCCCCCTTGGGCCTCCCTTTGCCACCGGATCGATTCATCACCATTTCTTAGGCCACTTTTGGCCATTCCTTTACCACTGGATCGTCAACTTTCGAGGTAAACATGAGTTCACCAGGGGAGAAAGTTGTTTTTATTTTTTTATTGTGCAGAAATCAGCCCGTACAATATGGTGTCATATGTGGAAAACATCCAAACTTTTCCAAGAACAATGATCATGGTGAATACTCGTCGAAAAAGGAAAGAGTCCTCAATAAAGGAACATAGATTTACCGTTTCCCCTCATGTCGAGAATGAAGGGCTGCGTTGAAAGTGTCAACAAAGAACTTTTCGTTCATTCTAGGGAGAAAATTCGCCAAACTAGCATGGATATCAGGTCCAGAAGATTTGCCCTGTTAGCCCGTCAACTAGTTGAAGTGATCGAGGAAAATTTTGGGGATTGATTATGACAGTTAGAAGAGGACAACATGAACGTCCTAAATCGGCTCGATGAGTTCGCTTCCTCTGGCAGAGGATTTCGAGACTTACTGCAGTCCCAGGAACCTTCTGTCAGGGAAGTGGGATCAGATGACCTGAGAAATTGCCTGAGTAGTGGGGCAGGGAGTTTCAAGGCTCCAAAACGCCCGAGGGCCAAGGAACAGCTCCCGGAGGTTCCAGTCAAGAGGACCAGACCTTTGGCTTGGAACGACCTCCGTCGATGTTTGTCCGGGCGAGGAGGCGTGGAGGAGTCCAATGAGGGGTCAACCCTCTCCGTCCGACACTTTGGGACAAGGGACCCCGTCAATCGACGTCGAGAGCATGAAATGCCCCCAAAACAGAGGGAAGACCTCAGGGCACAGTTGGATTACATGAGAAAAAATATGGTCGTGCAAGAAGACGACACGGATGATGAAGCTATCCAGTCACCTTTCACTATGCATATAGTGGAGATGGAAGTCCCAAAGAAGTTTGCGGTACCAAAGTTCAAGATTTATGATGGACGTTCTGACCTAGAGGCCCACCTCAGGCAATACAAGCAAATGATGTCCCTATACCACTCAAATCACCGGTTACTATGTCGGGGGTGTTCTCAATGAGCCTAGAGGACACTGCTATGAAATGGTTTGAAATCTTTCGACCCAACAACATAGGGTCTTGGAATGAGCTGACCAGATAATTTTCTGTCTGTTTCATCACGAGGAGCAAGCGCCCCAAGGATGTTGGGTCACTACTGACCCTGATACGGAAGGAAGGTGAAACACTCTGTCAGTATGCCACTTGATATTGGGAGGAAGTGAATGAGGTGGAGGGATACTCTGAGGTCATGGCGACAGCCTCTTTTAGACTTAGCCTCTCCAGGGACACTGACCTTTACAAGTCCTTAACAAAGAAAATGTCAACAGATATGAGGCGAGTTGATGGCCCAAATCAATAAGTACTCCAGGATAGAAAATGAGACCTAATTGAGAAAAACCATATAAAGTCACATCAATGGGAGGCTCCAGGTCATACAAGTTCTAGGATTTGGAAGCATTTCAGCCTTAGAATGTAACGAGTTTGAAGAAATATTATTGTTGAGAAAGAAAAGACTTATTTTCACTAAGTGTGCTGTCTTGGAAGGGGCATGATCCCGGAGACAAAGTCTTTAAGGAAGATTCTTGCCTCCAAAAAGACAAAAGGAGCACAGCCTCCTAGAAGGGGCATGACCCTGGAGGCTAAGTCTTCAAGGACGATTCTTGCATCCAAAAAGAAAAGAAGCACAACCTCCTAGAAGAGGCATGGCCTTGGAGGCCAAGTCTTCAAGGAATATTCTTGCCTCCAAAGAGAACAAGAGCATAGCCTCCTAAAAGGGGCATGACCCCGGAAGCCAAGTCTTCAAGGAAGATTCTTGCCTCTAAACAGACAAAGGAGCACAACCTCCAGGAAGAGGCATGGCCCCGGAGGCCAAGTCTTAACGAAAGATTCTTGCCTCCAAATAGACAAATGAGCACAACCTCCTAGAAGAGGCATGACCCCGGAGGCCAAGTCTTTAAGAAAGACTCTTACCTCCAAAGAGACAAAGGAGCACAGCCTCTTGGAAGGGGCTTGGCCCCGGAGGCCAACTCTTCAAGAAAGATTATTGCCTCCAAAGAGACAAAAGGAGCACAACCTCCTGGAAGGGGCATGACCCTAGAGTCTAAGTCTTCAAGGAAGATTCTTGCCTCTAAAGAGAAAAGGAGCACAACCTCCTGGAAGGGGCATGGCCCTGGAGGCTAAGTCTTCAAGGAAGATTCTTACCTCCAAAGAGAAAAGGAGCACAGCCTTCTGAAAGAGGCATGGCCCCAGAGGCCAAGTCTTCAAGAAAGATTTTTGTCTCCAAAGAAACAAAATGAGTAAAGCCTCCTGAAAAGGGAATGGCCCCAAAGGCAAAGTCTTTAAGAAAGACTCTTGTCTCCAAAGAGAAAAGGATCAAAGTCTCCTGGATATGACATGGCCCTAAGGACATTGCCCCTGAAGGACCCAAGGAGTCGAAGTCCGCAGGAAGAGACTTAGCCCCGAAGACAAAAAAGGAGAAAAAGAAGGGAACAAACACTTGGTAAAAGAAAAACGTCCTTGCATTACAAAAAATGAGGGTTTTGTGTCTCTCAAGCTGCAGAAACAGAAACTAAGTTACAAGGAAAGTGAAAAAGCAATTCTATGGAGGACCAGTGACGTCGTTCCCAATGTTTCCTTCAATGTCAACAAAAAACTCATCAACACTAACAGAAGGAATTAGTGCTCTAAAGGATAGGAACAGTGTCGGCAACACTAGAGCATCGACGGAAAAATGGCTACACAAAGGGACAGGACATTCAAGCCCTTTGATCTTCATCCGTCACGTCTTCTAGTCAATATGAAGATCAAGGGCTGGGGGCAATTGATGGGACATTTTTCTGTGATCAAGGGGATGAGACATATGTCCTCGGCACCTCGAAGCTTCCTGCGAGTAACGCGTGTCCTTGGAACTAAAGGTACCTCGGAGTCCTCAACATCTTGTCCGCAAAGCACTCTCCACATGACACGTTATCTCGGCACTAAAGGTACCTCGGAGTCCACGACATGTTGTCTGCGAAGTCTTCAACATCTTGTCCGCGGAGCATTTTTCACATGACACGTCATCTCGACACTAAAGGCACCTCAGAGTCTTCATCACGTGACACATGTCCACGGCTCCCAAAATTCCTTGAGGACACCTCCATCCGACTCGTGTCCTTCGCGTCTAGACCCTCATTTCGCTAAGGTGGTGGCGATCACCTTGGGACTTGGGCTATGACGAATGATGAAGTTCTTAGAAAAGTCAAGAATGACATCACATATCAGAGTTAGGGGCGACTTTTAATCATCAAACCCTCTTTCCAAGGTAGTCAAAATGACAAGATAGGCAACCTGGTGACTAATAGAGAGAGTCCATAAAGTACAAAATCCAAACGACGTGACCTCCTGGATGGCAAAGGACACAAATGCCCTTGCGCATGTGCAGCCACAACGAAGGACATTAAATGATCCCTCAGAAGGATGTGACACATTTATTACTCGGCAGACTTTGGGAGGAGTGCATTAAATGCTCAAGGATCTGGGCATTAAATATAGAGATTTCTTTTGGCGTGACAAGAAAGGCACTCTGCCCTAGGACTGCGCTTCACAGGCTGCCTTCCAACTGGGCCAATGGGAAGCCTTTTCTTGACAGGACTCATCTAACAACAATGATGACCTTCATGGAATGTATAAATAGCACTCACAAATGTGGCGTAAAGGTATGCAAATTCACCCCTCAAGAGCAATACAATGCTTTCTTCTTTCCCTCTCTCAAAAAACTGACTTGATCGTCGGAAGGAGATACGCCGAAAAACACTCCGGCACCCTTCTAACTTGTTTTCTGTGTGTCAGGAGCATCCCGTGACCCACCAGAACCGGTTGGATAGCCCTGGAGCAATTCATCATCACTCCTTAGGCCCCCTTTGGCCCTCTCAACTCATTCCTTGCTGCATAATCCACCATCTCGATGAACACGAGTTCACCAAGTGAGAGATTTGTTCCCATTTCATATGTTGTGCAAAAATCACCGTGCACATGTGACAATGTTTTAATCTGACAATTGCTTTGAGTAGAGATCATTGATTGTTGTCATTTATCATATGGGTGAAATGGAACCAAATCAAACTAAGTATAAAATTGGTTAAACTTGGCTTGCTCACTGCTTTTAAGATCGGATCTAATTCCAATTTGTTTTTTGAATCAATGACGTTTTATCAAAATTTAGTGCCAATTCGTCCAACATTGTTTATGTTGCCGCTGATGTTTTTATTTGAAATATCCACAATTTTCTTATGTTATTTCCTTTATCTCTTTCCATTTACGAGAGTCGAATCTGCTCTGTAGTGGGTAGACGTAGTAGGATCATTTGAAAGAGTATAAAAAAAAAGAGTCGTTGGAAAAAAATATTTAATTGGGTTCTCAATTCCATTGATCGATTGAACCTATAGTGAGTCTTGTTTTGATTAACTTCTTTCTCTTAACTATTGAGGATCTTGGTTGGTTAAGTAAGAGAGATCTCCTATCCCAATTCGGGCTAAGATGAGGATACAAAACTGGATGAAGGGATTGTCCCAATACTGAAGTTAAAAAGAATATTTGGTCTGAAATAGGTATAGATAGAACTTAGATGCTACAAAGAAGTCAACCAATACTTCTCATATCTATCTCCCTCTTCATCCCTCGATATTCTCCTTATAAGATTGTCAATTGTGTCAAATGAAAGTGTGATATTTGCTCAATTTATATTCGGTTTATTTATTAATTATTTATAATTAAATTTATGTTGTATCGAGTATAAATCATATGCAAGAGGGTGTTTGGTAGGGTGGAATCGGATTTATTAGAATTCATACGAATCAAAGGAGTCCACTGATTTATTATTCGAATATATTACTCACCTTTTCGAACTTCGCGGGTTTCCATAAACCAACTGAACTGAAAAACCTCCCACTCATAAACCCTAGAAACCTTCTCTCTCTCTCTCTCTCTCTCTCTCTCTTTCATATGCAAGGCACAGACATGCGATCATTACGAACACTATACACCCAAAAACACCTCCTCGATCTCAATCGCCGCAAGCTCACCTCACTCATTTCTCTAGTCTCATGTAAATCCTCCCAAAACCGTAGATGCTCCCGCCATTTTCAGTACACGACTCAAAGAACCATCCACTTCTCCAACCATCGATTCACCAAAGAATCCATGGCCGTCGACGGCCCAAATAGCTGGTCCACCGCTTCATCTTCCAATCATCCTGCTTCGAACAACAGGATAACTCCTAGTGTTTCCACTATTTATGATCCTCTCGCCGGTTGTATGGTCACAGGAAAAGGATTTAATCCCAATAATCAAGAGCAAGAGTCCGAATCGAGCAACGGAAACGAAAATCAATCGACTTTGCCCGGTTTTAGTTTTGAAGGTGGATTGGAAGATAGGGTTTATGGGAGTGTGAAGAAGGAGAATTTGGGAAGTGGGACCGGGAAAAGTATGGGAGTTGAGGAATTTGTGAGGAATAATAGGAAGAAGGGCAAGATTAAGACCAGTTGGGTGTGTTGCAAATGCGGGTATTCCGATGGGCAGTGGTGGGGAATTTGTAAGGCCTGTGATAGCGTGGGAACGATGACACATTTTTCGGAGGGTAGTGTGAATGTTGGGAGAAATAGACGTGGGTTTGAGGTTTCGGAGAACGTGGTTCGCGCATGGTTGCCTCAGCACTCAGCTGAGGCAGTGCCATTGAGGTTGAGGGATGTTAATCGGGGGATCAATCAGTTGGATTGGCGTATCCCTTTGTAAGTCTTCAAAAACTTGTTTGGGATCTTACTTTAGGTTGTACTTTATAAAATTTTTGTTTCCTTGTAATCTCAGTTTGTGTTGTGCTGTATGCATGTTAAACTGCTACGCGTGTGGTGTAGCTAAAAAGTATCTAGAATTAGTCCTTTGTATAAACCACTTTACTAATGCGGTTTTTTTGTCTTAGCCTAATGCATCTGCTGGAATGGAGTGTTCTATGGTTCTACATTGGAATAGAGTTTGTTGGCTTGGTGTAGATATGATATATGCAGGTTTTTAAAGAAGTAAATATGAAAAAAATAGAGGAAGGGAGTATAGTGGAGAAAATACAAGGAAATAATGTGGTTTTCGACCACTATGCCTATGACCACAGGGCAAAGTCCATGGGGACTTTGACAAACATGAAAAAAAGCATTTAATTGACCCAAAATAATTTGGAACTAATACCATAGCTCATTCCACTCAATTCACCATTAAGGATGGATCCTGCAACCAAAATCTTTAATACGGTGAACTGGAAGCTTTTACTGGAAGTAAGAGGAAGATTTTACTGGAAGCTTTGCTTTCTGGTATATATTCTCTATTTCTGTTTGAAAGAATCCCGATGAAAAGAATTTTATTTCTGCCTACCTAAAATGATAATAAATGGTTAACATCTCTAGCAAACTAAAATCATCATTTAATATCATAAATTGTGGGTACGCTACTTCTGTTTTTTTGAAATTTGACCGGAGAAAGTAAACCATTTCTGGAGTATTGTTGGGATGCCCTCTACCTTGTTTAGGAGATTTTTGGAACCTGTATATTATTGCAGGAGATGTATGGTGGTTTCTTGATTCTGTTAACTCGACTGTTTCTTATGTATTATCCGTGATATATAGGTATGGACTATTTGGAGCTGAAGTTGCAAGGGTGCTTGGTGGCGGTCTTGTACCTGGTGGAATATTGTTTTGCTTGTTTATATTCTTTTTTATTGTAAAGTTTGAAGTCCTTGCTGTGTTTTCTCTCTTTCTTTTTGCATATTGGGAGTTACAAGCTCAACTTTGTTCGAGTAATAAGATTCACATTATAGTTTATCCTTCACATGACTGGCCTTGCCTTTTATCATTCACAGTTTTTACAGCAGAAGGATCTTTGAGTGCTAAAAATGTTGTCTTAGAAACTCAGTTTGTTTCAGTAAATGGCTAATCTTTTGTTTAAAGAGTAGTTTATTTCAATGACCTTTCTTGAATAATATGGGTTAGTGGCATGTGTGGTTGACTTCATTTATATTCTGGCCTAGCCATAAATTTTTTATCTACCTCGTTAGAAATTTCCAGTGACGGTGGAAACAAGTTTGTAGTGTTCTGACGAGTTTGTGAAAGTTCGGATTAAAGCTTTAAAGTATGCTTGAAGGCTAAATGGTTTAAAAAGATTTAAATCTTGAAGGTTGAATCAGATATAGTGTCAAAATTATTGGAATTTGGGCTTATTACATCTAGGGCTTTTCTGAATCTTGCATGAGAGGAAATTATTCTGGCATCCCTTAGTTGTACTTGTTGCAACATGCTTTCTAAGATCTTTTATCATGCAGCACTCTCAAGTTGGTGAGCGTATAGGTATGTCGGATACCTATTTGTGGTTTAAATGCCGGGGAAAAAATGTCCTGTTAAGACAGAGAGAAACTAGTGAACAAACCTGCAAAGCAGAAGAGGATACATGCCAAAATCTGATTAATAACATCACATTCACAAAACAGCATGATCAGAAATACTTAGTAGGTCTAGCTCAGATTTTTACTGCATAATTTGTATAGCTTTCGAATCAGGCTTCATTTTTTTGATGTAGCATTTTTCAGACCTCCATGGCTTGTTGCATGCACTGATCCTGTTTTGCACTTCTAAGATGTAAATGTTTATGTTTTCAGTAACAACCTTTTTGGGAAGTTTTTAGTTACCACCTTTCTTGATATATAACTTTGATTTTTCCATTGTTAGTTTATGTTAAGGTGCAGATTTCAAACTTTTATAATACCCTGGGTTTTGTAGGTTGTTTGGTTTTGGTTGGTGGTGATCCTGGTGTTGGCAAAAGTACACTGTTGTTGCAGGTATGAGTTTGTCATACGGATTGAATGGTCCTTTGTTCCATTAACTTGCTCATCAGCCAGAATTACTTATGTCATCGTTGAACTTGTACTTATCTCCCTTCGGATTTGATAATTGTATGTGGACACCAAATCTTACTTTTTGGATTGGAAGATTGCTGCACTAATAGCAGAAGGACATAATGTGGGTGAACAAGCTCCAGTTGTTTATGTCTCTGGTGAAGAGGTTAGTGTTTATGAAGCACGCCGATTAGTACAATTCCCACTTTGTAATATTGCTTGGCATTTGCCTCTCCTTGGTGATCATTACTTTTCTTGGGGTAAGGGGAGTTACTGTGGACAGAGCATCAAAATGCCAGTATTCGTTTTCTGTTTTGGTGTTAAAAATGCAGACAGTTTTATTTCGTTTAACAACTGAATAAACCCAATTCCAATGATACTTGGAATTTTTTTAATACAAAAAATAGTTTGAAGGGTTCAGTGATAACCCTATTTTGTATGAAAACTGGCTTCAAATGTGTCAGAAATTCTGATAGGATGTCTTTATCTTTCATTCTCACATGGTTTCCAAAATCCTGGAATCTGGTGCTCTAGGAAAATAAGTCTTAACTCAGATTTATTTTTAATTAAAAATGGGAATTAGCTCTCTCCTTGGATGAGTATAGTACAGGTGCTATATCAGCCAACTGCACCTCAGGACATACGAATTTAACAACTTCATTTGTTCATTTTCGTCAAGGCAGAGTGTTGAGCAAATTGGAAACAGAGCTGACCGTACGAGAATTGTCACGGAGGAACTTTACTTATATTCAAGTACAGATATTGAGGTACATGTTCATGGCTTGCCCATCTGCTTCGGGTAATGATTGTTCTGAATGTGCCTCATTCATTAATGCCACATGTAATTCAAGATTTTTTTTTTGGACAATTGTCTTTGAAAATATTGTCAGCAGGTACAGTAGTAGGTCTTACCTTCACATATCCAAATCACCCAAGTTAGTTTTCCCGTAATTTATCTACTATGGTGCTACTTTTGCCGTTTTACGTGTATATTCATTCTTAATCCAAACCTTTCTGGTTGTACCACACATCCATCTCAACATCCTCAGTAGGGGTATTTCCCCAAACTAAAATTATGTGCAGGTGATTTGATGGGCTTAGATTGGTTCTTGAAAACTATTGCATTAATCTTTTTCTTTGACTGAATGTGATCCCATGAACAAAATTGAGGATGGTTTTAGATTGGTTCGACTAGAATTTGTTAGCAAAGATGTGTATTCCACCTTAATTTTTAATCTTAGCAAAAAATTTCTAGTTGTATTTCAGAATCTGTGATACAATAACCTGGCTGGAAAAGAGGACCTCCGTATTAGATGTATTTCAATAGGTGTGATATTATAAAGCACGGATATGGACACGAGTGTCGTATCCGATATGATACGGACACGGGAATACAAGAAAGTTTCAAAATATAGGACATGAGTATGACAAGGATACAATTAATTAAAATAATATTATATATATATATATATTAAATATATATAATAACAAAATTAATAATAATTAATGAAAAATATAGTCTCTTTAAAATAAACAATACAAAAAAAAAATAGAAAATATTATTTACAACCTACCAATATACAATAATAAAATAAAATATTATAATTAATAGTAATAATGGTAAACCCTTAACGCCTCATAACCAAAATATAAAAACCATTTTTTCAACTCCCACCCCAAAAAACCATTTCAACTCTGCATACCCAATTAAACACCCCATGCCTTTTAACTCCTCAGGCTTAATTAAACACCCCGCCCACCTCATCCTCGAAAAAAACCCTTTGAACTCCCACCCACTCCAGCCCTGAAAAAAATCCTTTTGAACTTCCACGCACATAAAGAGAGAAAAAGAGAGAAAAATCAAGATTGATCATCGCCATTCGGCACATATTTGAAACTCGTAGCAGTAGATTTGAGACTCCAAGTCGCAGGTTGGTCTTCCCTCTCCTTCTCTTTGTTGCTGAAGCAAGCGTAATGGAGATTCAGTTCGCCAGTCCCATGGTTCAAGGTCGCGTTATCGGCCATCAACTTGAAGAGCTCTGAGACACATCGTTTGCGGCGTTGCAGCGCGGTATTGGGCGATACAATCTAAAAGAAAATATTGAACATAACGAAAAATTCAGGTCATATCGTAGCGTCGTGGAACCGTATCGGCTAATTCGGTGACGATATTTTGGCGATTTGGGATTGACTTGAATACAACTCAGACGACTCCGCCGAGTTGTATGAGACTTGAGGTTTATACGTATTGTGTAACGGTATCGTCTCCGAAGGTGCTGAGACGGATACGACTCGGTCGACTCATATCGATATTGGATGATACTTTGAACCATGGTTAGACCCCTTTCCTTGTTCTCCTTCTCTTTGTTTGTCACGATTCACAAACACAGAAGACTCAGCCTTCAGGATTTGCCACTTTGTTTTTTTCTTTTTTTGACATTACCTCTTTTTTTTTTGTTTTGTTTTAGTCCCCTAAGTTTTTAAAATAAGAAAAGAAGCCCGCCATATCCCTCCAGTGTCCCCCGTATACCCACGTATCTGGTTGAAAAAAATTCAGATCTACTGTGTAGGACATTTCCAGAGATGTCGGACACGTGTCCGGCCGTGTTTCATGCGTATCCTTGTTGGGCACGTGTCTGACACTACCAAGGCGACCCCTAGTGGCGAGTATCCGTGCTTCCTAGGTGTGATACAATAATCTGGTTGGAAAAGAGGACCTCAGTACAACATAGTAAATAAGCAAGCATAAGGGCTTATATGTGAATTTGAGATACGGACTCACCCATGTTAAATTTTCTGTTGTGCCAAATTGCTGACGAAGACTTGAGAGTTTTCTTAAAATCCTAATTCTTAGATCATTGCTTGTGTGCATGTTTATGGTAATTTAGTCAATTGTAGTAAATGTAAACTGTGATGTGTTGTTTCCTATATTGGACAAGGGTATTTATGCTGCTATAGCAAACTTTAGATTCACATCTGAATTCAACTGATCTCAAGCTCTTTTGCCTACTACATGGAGTTGCATGATGCATATATGCGAATGCAATATAGCAAGTATATGCGAATGCAATATAGCAAGTGTATGAGAATGCAATATAAGGAATGTGAATTTCTCATACCCTACTTGGAGAGGAGAGCATATTTTTTGGACTCTTGAGAACTATAACCCTCTTGAATGTGTGATATGGGCTCATTGACATTGAAAATACGTATGCATGTGACATTAGCCTATGAATATCCTACTATTTATAGTGTTATCCTCTTGTGCTTTCTTTCAGGACATTCTAAAAAAAGCTCAGCCGCTGTCCCCTCGGGCTTTAATTGTTGATTCCATTCAGACAGTTTATTTGAGAGGAGTGACAGGAAGTGCTGGAGGTCTCTCACAGGTTTATGTTTCATGTACACTTAGCCACTTGTACCAAGTGATAGATGAGGTTCTTTCTCAGGATGTGTATTCTTTGATGATTCAGTTTTATCCTTAGGGAATCAATAATGTCTTCTGGGACTGTATTATTTTGTTTTATATATTAACTTCAATTCACATTTGCAGTCATTTTCCCTCACAACAAAGAACCCATCTCCCCCATTAAGAGCAAAAAAGCAGGGCTTCTTCCATGCTTTGTTGAATATGTTCCTTGTTTTAAATTCTCTCATCCCTCTTGTATCTTGGGTTGCGGCCCTAAAATGGTGCAACCTATTCCTATGCTATATTGTTAGAGGCAGCTGTTGTGAGATAAAAATAGTAAAAAAAACAAAAAAAGAAAGGTGCCCTTGATAAAGCACTTTGACGGAACATGATTTATTTAGTTGTCCCAGAAATAGTTGGAATAAACCTTTGTTGATTTGAGTTGAGGAGATTTGGTGATCTCAGAGTGTCCTAATGCTAAATCTATTACAGGTGAAAGAATGTACATCAGCCTTGCTGCGCTTTGCTAAGAAGACAAACATCCCTGTTTTTTTGGTGAGTGTACGTTATTTGAAGGATTGATTGTCTTTTCCCTTTCATTTGATGTTTTAAAACTGATAACTAAAGCTGCATCACCTAACTTGTTTTCATTTCAACTTCGGATGCTAAAGCTAAGTATCTCATAGCATGTAATGTGCAAATTCACTTGTTTCATTTCCCTGTGTCACAAGTGATGCACCTTACTATATTCATTTTGACTATGATTAAATCTGAAAATGTTTTTTTCCTGGCCACACAACATGTGTATCACGACTGGCTTCTTATTCCCATCTATGAAATTTATTTTGCATTAGGCATGCACCAGTTATGTTACCATCCATGTGAATTCCTTGCTGCACCCCGCCAAAGGCATTCCCACAATTTAGAATTTTTTCCCGAAATGCACTGTGCTCAAAAGTCATCTTTGACATTTCATCCTATAAGAAACCCCACCAAACAGAACCTTTATGTGTATAATGCGTATTGCCACCGGAAATCTTTCCTTTTCTGTCCATCAGCCAAGCATTATTATAGTGTGGGGCCTAGCTTTATCCTTCACTTGTGTGTTATATTTCACCTATTCACAAACTGATGCTATATTTGTATCTGGTAGCATTTTTAATATTAATTCACTGATCCATAATTTTATCTTGCATGTCATTAATTAATTTGTTAATGGATTACTTGGATACAACTAAGTCACCTTTTCTTATCTATTTCAGATTGGGCATGTGACTAAGTCTGGAGACATAGCGGGACCTCGTGTCTTGGAGCATATTGTCGATGTCGTTTTATATATGGAAGTCGGTATCTTGTTACCTTTTTTTGGGTATCTAGTATTTCTTGTCTGAGGTGAAATGTAGTCTTCTTTTTTCTTCCCTGAAGCTGCATTTTCTGAAGTAAATATCTATCTTCACACACAGCTAGAGATGTAATGCTTTTGAGCACATTTATGTCCTCTTTTAGTTGTACATCAGTTTAATATATTTCATTTCTGCATGGTACACCACTTGCTTTTATTTTCTTTATGTGAAACATATATTTAAATGTGGACTCCAGGCAGAACGTGCCATATATCACCTAGTAGATAGGTGGTGGTGATGGCAATTTTGTCGATGATAATGTGAAGAATTATGTTGTGGCCCCTTGACATTGGTTCAGTGTTATCTGTTGACTACCCTATTGTTTCATGCTTTTAATGTGAAAGATTTTGCATGTAGCTCTCAGATAATTGGATGATTTTCTACAGCTTTGCATTTTTTAAAGAAAACAAATTTACAATTTCTTTAGCAAAATAATTTATTTAACACGTTACGTTAACTTCTACTATAATATTGAAGAGGAAGCCATCACCCAGTGGTGTTCCTATTAAAATTGTTCTGTTCTTGAATGTACAAAATAAGCTTCTTTCAGTGTCAAAGGAATCTCCTTACCAGGGCACCAAAAAGGATGGCGCATACTAAGAATTGTCCTCACTTCATAGGTCTTACTGTTTCTAATAATTCAAGGTTCTCTACTTGCCAAAACCTGGTTGACATAAAATCATGGTCTACTCTTAATTCCAGAGCGTGCTTCTCCACCTAAATCAAGGGAGATGGTTGGCACTTTTTTGTGGCCATTGATTCTTTTTAAACCTCTGTCTCTGTCTCTTTCTGTTCTCTATTGTGATGTGTGCATGTGTTCTTTTGTCACTTGAACTCTGTACACTAATCAGGAGTAACAATGCCAACTTATCATAACATGAGAATGTATAAGCATTGCTGACATTGACATTACTGAATTTGTGTCTTGTATTCTTTGTTATAGCAATGATGTTGAGTTTCAGTTATGAGTTTGGCATGTTAGTCTGCTGATTTATGAAGTATGGTAATTGATATGCAATGTTCTGTGTATATTCTGTCTTTAAGGGTTTACCTGAGCAATTAGCAATTTTATTTCTATGCCACTTCACTACTATATTATGTGGCAATTTCAGGGGGAGAAGTCCTCATCTCATCGCTTACTTCGGTCCGTGAAGAATCGTTTTGGGTCCACTGATGAGGTATCAGTTGTTATTGATGCTGTGACATTATATATATATATATATATATTCATTACATATACATGTTGATGTGCACTTGGATTTATGACACTCTTAACCTTGAAGTTTGTCAACTACTTAGCCTTTTACCTTTTTGGACTTGGTGTTGATATCTGCTCATATTATACTAGGCTAATAGCATCCCCGTTCCATGATGTTCTTTTATATGCATACTTACTTAGCATAAATCTGTATTAAAAAGTTAAACATTCAATGTTTAATAAGTCTTTCTTCTGTAAGGGAGTTCCTCGCCTAGAGATTTCTTGTCGATTTTGTATGCTACAAACTTTATTATTATCAGGGCATAGCTTTGTCTGTGCTACTTTGAAAGATTCATAGCTATAGAGGAAGTTGAGAAGTATTTTCATAATGCGAACTAATAAGAAATACTATAAACCTAGGACCTACGCATTGATTATTAATGCAAATTCCTCTCCACGTGACACTATTTTCCCATAACCATGATGCTGTCTCATTTTCCTTGCCTCTGGTGGTCTTCAGGTCATTGTACTATGGATACCTTTTTCCTTTTCAAATACTTCATGTCTTATATCTATTGAACAACACCTCATCTAAAAGCTTAAGCTATTAGAGCGGGTGTAACTAAAGTATTTATACTTCAACATGCCCCCACACATAGGCTAAGATTTTAGGCTTAGTACATGAAAATCTTATAATAATCAGGATGACAGTGAGATTCGAATACAAGACTTCCTACTTTGAAACCATGTTGAACCACTACCTACTCTAAAAGCTCAAGCAGTTAGAAAAGGTGTAACTTAAGTATTTATACTTCAACAATATCTATATTTGTATGTTCAAGGGGTGCCTTTAGTTTGATATGCCCCAAAATCTTGTTCAAGCATTTGCCTTGACCATAAGTGTTAGCTAGAGGGTTGAATAGGGGCAGCTTCATTGCTGACAGAGCATTTTGGATGTATCATGTATGTGGTTCTAAATTCCTAATTTGGCACTTTCATTTTTTTTTTTTGAGCCATTTTTTTCTAAATGATCATCTTTCTTTTTTAAAAATTTTTTCTGATAAGCATTGGTCTGCGTTTCAGTTGCATCTCATATAGTGCATGTGATTACTGTTCTATGATACCTAGCTCGTTCTCAATGGGTATTTTGTTCCCAGTCCTCCATTTAGGTTTCTATGGTGAAGATACTGTTTTGCTTTCTCTATGGCAGGTTCTTGCTATCATTTTATGTCACATTTTTTCTGACATTAACCAGTAAGTGCTCATCAGTCATCACTAGTGTGGGTCAATATGGCTTATCTCTCTCTCTCTCTCTCTCTCTCTCTCTCTGTTGACAAGATAGTGAATCTCCCTTGATCATTTTAATGAAAGAGCAAAATATCAAAGAAGTGAAAAAGAAGTTATTTGTTTAACGCATAGGGAGGAAGTCTACTATTAGTTCACAGTGTCAAATTTCTTAGCCTTAGAGTAATTGTGGAGGTTTCCTTTGGAGTCTAAATTCTTATGGTGCTCTATCGTATCAACTGTGGAAACATTTTCCTGATGAGATTATGAAGCTCATTGATTTTTCTCTCACCATTGTACATGTAGTGTAGTCCCATCTTACAGTTGACAGTCTTCCTTTCAACACATTTAATTTGACACGGGGTTTAATCTTTATTATACTCTATATGGAGAATCTCTTTTCTTCTTTGGTTCGTCTTTGTTATGGGATAACTAAGTAGATGATACAGATATTTTTATTATTGATGAATATCTGGGACATATTCTCTGTTATTTATATTTAACCACAGGATAATTTTTTGCTGTCAGCTTGGAGTTTTCGCAATGTCGCAATCAGGATTGCAAGCTGTTTCGAACCCCAGTGAGATGTTCTTGAGTGAGCAGCACTCTGATTCAGAATTTTTGGCAGGAATAGCAGTTGCTGTAATTATGGATGGATCTCGAACTTTTGTTATTGAAATTCAGGTATTTCTTTCATTATATTTCTGTGCTTTTGTCTTGTATTTTGTTTTAGTTTAACTGGAAGTATGAGATTTTTAAAATATTTTCTGGCCCATGTACACCCTACAATCAGTCTAGGGAAGCTATAATCCAGTAGTCCTCCTCATTGCTTATCTGAGAATGAATGCTGAAGTTACGCCTTATGAAATCTCTTTCCTTACAAATTGGCACAAATATTGATTGCTATTCATTCTCTTGAGTTGTTAAAAAGAAGACTAATAACTTGGATTAAAAGTATCAATGAAGCTTGCTTCTACAGTCATCCATCATTATTTCCATTTGTCTAGGTAGCGCTCTAAACCTCTCTTGTCTCCTACACCATGTGCAAATTGGAATCTGCATCTGCACTTGCTATTGAAGTATGTCGTTACTGTTTGACACGGTGTGTGCGACAAACTTTAAATCAGGAAAGGATACTTTGAGAACTGCACAGAATTCCACCTTAGAATCTCCTACATAGTTATGGATCCTTGCTAGTAATTTTGTGCTCCTTGATCTCCTTTCCTAAGATATTCTTCTTTTATGAAAAAGAAACTTCGTCATTTCTGAACTAAAATGTTAAACATTTACCATGGACATTTTGTTGCTTCACATTTTCTCTCATCATCCCCCCTTTTGTCCGACAGAGCATCTTTGAGACATGCATAATTTGTGTGTAGGCATTATGTGTAGCTGGCTCATCCAGTTCAAGGCAAGTAAATGGGGTTCAAGCGAGCAGAGCTGATATGATTATTTCAGTGAGTAGTTTTTTAGATATTCTATTATTATTTCGTTCTTGCTTGGTGGATTTTTTATTGGGATCTTTGCGATTTAGTTCCAGGCAAGAACTCAGGTGGACCCGGGACCATGGTGGTCATCTCGTTAGAACATAGCATGTGTGGCACAGGAGAGTGAAGAGACAAATAGCTGTGCACCTTCTATGCCACATGAAGCATTTGATCATAGGACTCTTTTGTTCCTCGATCAACCTGATTTTTCCTCTGTGTATGGTGCTTAAAGAAGTTTGAGCTTTTGAATTGTAGATTGCCTGTTGCCATCCCAATGTTGAAAATCACTTTTGTTAGCATCCCCTCAATACACCTTTAGCCAGGCTCCTAAGTTTTTGCATCATAAGCAAGACATTGAAGGTCAATTTTCATCTTTGCTTGCATATGTCATCTAGCTAGTCATCAGTGTTAGTGTGGACCTGCTAAGAAAAAGCAGCCACCTGAGACCACTCTTTGGTTTACTTGAGAGTTCTTACAACAGATGTTTGAACTTCGAAATTCTGTTCTTTATTTGCCCACTATTTTTAGATTACTAAGCTTGAGTTTTGTTTTCTTTTTAGCTGCATACTGAATAATAAATTGAGTATGCTGTACTGCACTAGTCTGCAATAGAACTGACCTTTATGCCTCTTAAATCATAGGTTCTTATGAAGCAAGCTGGTCTAAAGCTTCAAGAAAATGTAATTATATTGATCCCAGATACATTCCTCTTTCTTTCTTCTTATACTCTATTTCAATTTTAACTTAATATTTTCTGCAACTTTTATGTGGTTCTTCTGCTACATTTTGATCTCCATGTGGAACTTTAGGGGGCTGGGGGCTTTGAAAACATGAAAAAATGATGATTTTTTTCATGGCATGGATATGGCGAGGATTTCTTAATAATAAGAGTTGGAAAAAAAAAGAAAATGTTGGGATTTGAAAAGATAGTGGAACTTGTCATGCCAAATGTGTACTTGTGTGTTTTTGGGCCTAACTATTGTACAAAGTGGCTACAATAATTGTCCATGTTTGGATATGATAAGATATTCTTGAATGTTTGAATTTTAGTACTCTAGAGCATAGTTTTAAAACCTGCCCAAACATCAACCCGTCAATGGGTCAATAGTTCAACCGTTGGGTCCATGGTCGAACCGGCCATATAATTAATAATAAAAAATAATTATTAATAATAATAAATATGCTAAAAGATTATAATAGCTGTTAAAATAGCATGTTTGATGTCATAGTAGATGAACTAAAAAGATAAAAAAATATCCCCAATATATTAATTTGCTTACACTTGACCAAATTTTTTTTAAAGTTATTTACATGATTGATATAATTTGATAGGACGTAAAAAAATTCACTAATAAGAATTTAATAGTTGGTATAAATAGTAATAATGTAACTCAAAAGTATACTACAAAGTATTAAAAACATAAAGAACGGAGGCATCTTAAACACAAGACATTCAATCCCACATTGAAACGAAGCAAAAGTGAAGAAGACTACATGCGTTATAAGAGGACTGGTCATTTCCGTATTTGAGTGGTGGCCTTGCTAGGTAGTCTCGTACCGGTTTCTGGATGGGACAAGCTAAGTGGCATTTGGCTGGCTGAAGTTTATAACATTTAATAATAAATAAGATTAAAATAGTAGATTGGTTTGGATGATGAAAAACCGTCCGGTTTGTAACGGTTTTTATGAAAATTCTCCAGTTTGAGTTGGGTTTGGACTGTTTTCTTTAGAAACTGGCCTGGCTAAGGTACCGGTTCACCGGGTTAACCTGCTGGACCGGGCTGGGTTTTAAAACAGTGCTCTAGAGTGTAGACATAATGACACCACACCAATACTTGGATTGGTAAGCCAATGCATAAAGAAGGAAAAGAAGTTTCACTCCCTTAGCTTGTGTTTTTACTTAATATCACTGATTTTGACTTCAAAACTTCAGATCTGCCTCAGTAGGATCAATTGAAGAGGAAGGAGATGAATGCTGGATATTAATTTGTAGTGGTTCCTTCTTGCTATTCTGCTGGCTATGTAAGAAGAAAGGAATTTCTTGTTTAAGGAACAAATGGATCAAATGTGTAATGTAATGATGTTTTAAGACTTCAGAGGTTCTGATTGCGTGTAAATCAGAGGAACTTTTGTAGAATTCAACTTGAACATGTATAATTATGTTGGAACTTTAGTTTTCTTGATTTTTAAGTTTGTTGCATTACAAAAGGATTTATTGGAATATACTGAAAATTGGAACAGTGCTTTTGGTGCAAAAATTGCAGACTGAAAATATGTGTTTACTTGTTGCCAGACTTTATCCACTGGATCTCATTTTTTGCGTGATTTAGTAAATTTAGTTTATTAAAGTGATCATTAATATGGTTGTGTTTAGTGTCTAATTATTTATTTGTATTTTTTATAAATTAAGTACTTCTTTTTCCTTTTGGTTACAGGGCATCTATTTGAATGTTGTTAGTGGGGTTTCTCTGATTGAGACTGCTGGGGATCTTGCAATAGCAGCCGCAATTTGCAGCAGGCATGCCATCGAAAAGCTAACCTCAAGTCTTTTAGATTAGTTGTAATTGTTTTTTGTTATGCCAAATAAGCATGGAAGCATTTTTCTTCGTATAAATTTTTATTCATTATTCCACAAAGATTATACCTGATATACGACTGTGGTAGTCTACCAGTTACTGTGAGGTGCTAAATAAGATTTACTGGGAAATGCAACTTTAACTGGTTGGATTAGGTTGGGTCAGCTGAAGGTCAAGTTTTGTCATAATGGCCACAGAGGCTGCCAAATCCAAACCCTACCTCACCACAACCTTAAGATGATCAACTCTGAGCCTGGCTTAGTATCGTTATCCCGGTACCAGTGGAATGTTGGAAACTTGATTCGCATTCTGTGAGTTTCTTAGTGCCCAAGATTTCCAGGTCTACGTGCAATATTGCTGAGTATATTTTGCTGAATAGAGAACACACGAAGGAAATACACAATAATGTTCTTTTTGATGATCACAAAAAAATAGGAAATGGAAGAAAATGAAAAAGTAACATGTGCCCATCATATGGACTGGAGAATGTGGTTTTAGTTGATTTGAAATATGGCTTATCGGAACTTAGGTAGTAATTTTTTGCAAGTGGAAAGTTGTTCATAACCAACAGGACATGCATATCACACACGTGCTTGTGATTGACATGGACTTACTGTGTTGTCACATACCTTACACGAGTCTAGCCTGGATTTTGTTGGGCTGTCAATCTATGCTTGACTCAACTTCAGGTCAGGTTGGAGTTTCTAGACCCAAGTTCAAACTTCAAAAGTTCAGGAAAAGCCTGCCCATTAATTGTGGTGGGTCAGATTTGACCTATGAATCTGCAGCCCTAGTTATTGCAACCATTTCTTGAACTTGTTTTTGTTTCATCATTGCCTTTTTTGGCCTCCTTTTGCTTGTGTCAACTATTTGTTTCTGTTTTATGGTAACCTAATCTGTGCTTCTTGTGTTCTTCAGTTTCTTAGAATTTCCTATTCCCAGTGGTGTAGCATTCATTGGAGAAATTGGCCTTGGTGGTGAGCTTCGTGGGGTATGTGCCTCCTTCTCACGGCATTCTAGTTAATTCAGAACTTACTTCCCTAGCAAGTTTCTTTCTGAAAAGCTCTCTAGTTGCGCCATCTGCAATATTTGGAAAATTGTGACGTTTTTAAGTTTTGCATGGGAATGTGGGTTAACCTGTATTGACATTGAATTAAGGAGGCTTCAAAGCCAAGCTTTAGTTGGGATCAGTAAAGCGCTCTTTAGTATGCACTATTGTTTGCCAGTAGAAACTGTTATGTATGAGAGAATGTTGGTTATATGGGGCAGCAACTTGTTTTTCATAAATATTACAGCTCCGTGTGCAGGTTTGGTATATAATTCTGCATAAATATCGTGTGTTGGCAGAGATAGATGAAGAAACCCAAGCTGAAAGGCCAAATCATGTTCACACACTAAATTATCATAGTAAGAAAATGCCTACTCGCAGTAGGAGGGTGTAATGCAAATTTGTTTATAGAACTCAATTAAGAAAATGCCTTCTCACCGTAGGAGGGTCTAATGCAAAGTTGTTGATAGAATTCAAAATTGGAAATTCCCAAAAGAATCTGAGCTAGGTTTCGACAATTCGTTATTGGTAATAACTTCTGCACAGTTTTATTTATACCATGCCTAGTACTCGTTCAAATTCCAAATTTATGGTGAATTGGAGTACAAACTAATCCTGCAGTACGAAAGATTGTTGGCTGTTGGCAAGGGTTGTGCTGATAGGAGATTGAGGCAGCCCTGGAGGGCCACCCTTTTGTGTCTTATGTGTTGTCTGTCCACTGTTGACGAGAGGAGCTGGTGTATTCTTTTTAATTTCTTTTTGCTGGGCAGGAGCAGATGTACTTATGATAAGCTGGAAAATCCTATCTATGGACTCCTAAGATTTCTGTTGAATTTTTACTGTTTTGGTTTGGGGAATTTTCTTTCCATGTGGTCAGTCTTTAATTAAATTTTGGTGGACTTGCATTCATGGTTGACAAAATCTTATGATTTCCAATTTCTAAATGTAGGTTCCAAGAATGGAGAAAAGGGTAAATACAGTAGCAAAACTGGGATATAAAAAGTGTATTGTCCCCAAATCAGCTGAAAAGTCTATGTTAGCTCTAGGTCTTGAGGAGATTATGATCTTGGGCTGCAAGAATTTGAAGGAGGTGATCCATACTGTATTTACAGAGGGTCGAGGACCTTGAGGTGTAGCTAGAGATTGTATTCTCTTCATAGCATCTATGATACAATGTACATCTTTTTGTGTATAGGTTTGATAAATCTTTTTGTCTGAAGGATACAATGTTTTGATACACCGTTCCTTCAGATACAGGTTATCTTTTTGTGTATAGTTTTGATACAATGTTAAACAATGTTGGTTTTTAGCAATTATATCATGTTTCCTATCATAGTATCTATGTGATACTTCGATATTTGGTGTTTTGTCAATGGGAGAAGCAATCGATGACTTGTGGTTGCTAAAAGCATGAATAAGATTGTTTTTTTCGGGGCCTTGGAAATCATGGTTGATAGTAGCTCTACTCCTCTCTAAAAAGAGTGATATCTATGGTTGTTGCTCTCTTGTACAGTGTCTCCAGCGATGGTATCCCCAGCTAACGGTGGGGTTTTTGTGTGGTGGTTCCTCTGTCTTGGCTTTGCTGACAGCTTTAGGTCCTGGAAGCTTGGTTGATGGGCCAAAAGATGGAAACCTTGCCCATATCCCGGTTGCCATCACCACCTCATATTGTCCTTATATTGTTGTAAACTCTCCAGATCGATACTCTTACAACTAAACCAGACACTGTCGGTTTATTCTTTAGTTTTGTCGTTACTATTCTAATTTTGCTGGTGAATTTGTGGAGATATATACACCATATTGATGATCCAAGAACAATAAAAATCAAGCTTGTGATGTGAACATTTATACTGCACTGTCCTATTTTTCCCCGTCTGCCATGAAAATAACAAAACTTATCATCTACGAGACAACAAATTCTTTGAAACAAGGATTTGACTATGGTATCGATAAATAAAGTTGGGTATCATACTTTTAAAATTTATTACTTTCAGAGAACTAGTGGTCTTGTAGATGATATAATTTCTGAGTGCTTTATCACATTTGTGAATATTTTTACCATTGTTATGGGTGTTTTTATCATTGTTGTGGTAATTATTTTTTTTTTTTTTATATTAAAAAATTGTTATTTTTGTGAGTGATTTTTTATATTTTTGGGTATTTTTATCATTGTGATAATTATTTTTATCATTTTTTTTGGTACCATAATAGTGGTAAAAATACTTATAAATATAATAAAAATACCAAAAAAAATATAGTACAATGGTACAAAATTTATTATTTGGGTACCGTAAACAACTTCTAGAAACAATTATTGAGGTGTTTTATGAAGTAAAATGGGTTTCAGACTTAGGCTTATTGTCTAAACCCACACACTTTTCAAAAGTTGTGATTGTTAAACACGGTTGTAGTTTAGTACTAGTATTTGAACAAACGTAAAATGGTTTGGATAATAAATTCTATCCCACTCAGTTTTGTTTGCAATCAAACTTCAATCAAATAACCGAAGCTATTTGGTAGAAAAATAAGCAGATAGCTTTTTGGCAAAAAAAAAAAAAAAATCTCCACTGGCCTGTTTGGATAGGGAAAAAAGATTATTGGTATTTTTTGGATGGATTTTTTTTTTTCAGAGGCCTATAGGTATTTTAATTTTTATTTTAGGTAAAGTCTGGTTCTTTGGGGTCCTGCTTGCCCCAAAAGAAAACAAAATGTAGAAACAGTATATGGGTAAATATTACAATGAGTCCTAAAATGGTCTTTAAAATTTTAATTATATCAATTTATCTTTTAATTATCAATTTTGTTTCAATTAAGTCATTTTATCAGTCATGTGGTCGTCTGCGCCATGTGTCACCGTTTATTCTAATGGCTGAAATTGACGAAATGATTTAATTGATATGAAATTGACAGTTAAAAAACTAAATTAAAATAATTAAAAATTCATAAAATATTTTATAATAGATATAAAGTTCAAAAATTAATTATAATATTTATAAAAAAAATATTAATTGTGTATGTGGGATGCCAAAATATAACACTATATGAAATTAGAGGATTTGAGTCTCCTTTAAGCTACTCATTTCATAAACGAATGGAGTCGATATTAAATATGAGTGAAGTTAATAAAAAAAATATACGATATTATTTGTTTATAAATTAATTATATGCGAATGATATACGACATGAGTCAGATATAATACGACTCGTTAGACATAGATTAATAAATAAATCGAAAATGTGTGAAATATTTTTTAATACAAACTTATGATGCATGAAACATGCAATGAGAGGTACTGACCTTCGTAAAATGCTACTGTAGTGTAATGGTGCGTAAAGAATTGTTAGTAAAGGCAGGCAAAATATACCAGAGCTATTGGTTTATTCTTCAACCATGTACAGAACAGCTACTTCTCGACTAAGAGCTCTCAAGCATCCGATTTGTAGCTTGTTTTGTTGATTTTTCTGATGTCTAATTTGTATTCAAGATGAGAATTTGATCACTGGTTGTACTAAAAAGCCACCATTTTAGCTCTAATGAGGTTATCTCGTATCATGTATGTCATGTTTGGTTAGTGAGAAAATAATGGAATGCCAGATTGTAAATATTAATCCCAAACACATGTTTTGTACTGAATAGATTAGCTGCTTTTCAATCCGGGTTTTGTTAATTTTTTTTGCCCAATCAATGAAATGGGCGAAAATCAATTGCAAAGAAGAGAGCCAACCCATAATCTTTTCATCTTTAATACTCTAGGAGAAGTTATTGGTAGGAGATTTGCAATTTTCTTGTCTGAATGTAATGTACTTAAGTATATGGATCAACACATGTGCGCGGAGATGAATAGATATTTATCCTTTATAGGATAGTGCTTAATGGGAAGTCATAGCCAATGAAATTGTTTTGAAATGTATGATGAACTCGCATGGTTAGGGCCGAATGTGCAGTTTTGGGGCTGCAAGTTATGCAACTTCAAGTGTAGTTGCTACAGGATCATCATCATCTGGGGACTCTTTACCTGGCTGATAGGGGAGCAGTCTAGCTCTCTTCCCCCTCTGGATATCCCTCTTGCTGGTGTTAGCCTCCCACCTCCATTACCTGATTATGTTGAAGCTACCAAGACAAAGATAACAACTCTCCCAAATGGTATCATAATTGCCTCAGAAATATCACCAGTGTGTATTCCTTCACTGTCCATTAATGAGGTTGTGGTCATTATTTGTGTCTTATTCTACTAATTAAGCGATGTTTGGCTGGTAAACCAGAGTCCCACAGCCTCCATAGGGTTATATGTGGACTGTGGTTCCATCTATGAGACCCCCCTGTCTACTGGGGCCACACATTTGCTGGAATGGATGGCTTTTAAGAGCACAAAGAACCGGAGCCACTTGCGCATTGTGAGAGAAGTAGAAGCTATTGGAGGGCATGTCATGGCCTCAGCCGATTGGGACTAGATGGCGTATATTTTTTATGGTATAAAGACCTATGTCCCTGAGATGGTAGAGCTTCTCATTGATTTCGTGTGAAACCCCGTGTTTTTGGATTGGAAGGTCAATGAAGAGGTACTTCTTGGTCATAGTGCATTTTTTTCACAGTTTTTGTCATGTCAGATTGTTTAAAAGTAGTTGAATTCTCTACATGACTTTTACAGCTAAAGAAGCTGAAAACAGAGCTCGCAGAGCTTCTTGAAAACCCCCAAGCCTTACTTTTGGAGGCCATTCACACTAATGGCTTTTCTGGTGCATTATCCAATCCTCTTTGGCTCCTGAATCAGCGGCGAACATATTAAATAGCACCATTTTTGAGCAATTTGTTTCCGTAAGATTCTGTGAACTTTGTGTAAAATAGATATCTGGTTTTTAAGTTTTTCATTTTGTTGATCTTAATGCAACCGATAGTCTTGAAGTATTCCACCTTTTTTTTTGGAATGTTACTTCTTATAAGAATTTTCTTTCTTGGTTCTTCTATTTTGCAAGCATTATCTATTTTGTATTATGCAACGGTTCTTTTTATGAATTTTCAGGAGAATTACACCGCTCCAGCATGTGGGGTTGAACATGCGAAGCTTTTGTCTGTTGCAAAGCCACTTCTTTCTGATCTCCCTAGCATGCCTCGTCCTCAGTGTCCCAAATCTTTGTAGGTTGGAGGCGATTATCGTTTTCGAGCTGATTCAGGGGTAGGTTTATATCATGATTGGAAGGTTTTCCTTTTCTTTTCAGTTCTTTGTTCATTCTCTTGTTGTTTATGAACTCTTTTGACCTCCTTCTGGGACCAGGAGACTCACTTCGTTCTTGCTTTCGAGGCTCCTGTTGGCTAGCATAGTGAGAAAGAAGCTGTCACGTTGACAGTTCTTCAAGTCTTGAATTTTGGCCTAGCTTGTTGAACAAGTTTATCTATAATTTACCCCTTGTTTATGTTTGTTACATGCAGTTGAATTACATTTTCTTGCTGGTGTCTTATCCATTTGCCAGTATTTGTGTCATGTTACATGAGAAGCCATAATAGTTCTGGTCAGCCAACAGATGCTTTTGGCTGGAGGTCCAGGAAAAGGGATGCGCTCATGGTTTTGTGAGTTGTACACACGCTCCCTGTCGTCTAGAAACTTAGATTGACATTTCTTTATTGTTGCTTTTTATTTGGGTGTATAGTGTCTCAAGGATTGCCTCCCTCTCTTTTCTTGTCTAAATGAAATCACCATAATTTGCTTTACATATCCATCTATTTGCTTAAGTTCACCATTTTTACATACTTGCCACTTGGACATAGATCTCCATGTTTTGAGTGGGCATCATCGGCTCAAATCTTTTTCTACCTTCAACAGTATCTCCTGTAAAACAGGTGTCTTTGGAATATATGCTTCCACTGTGATAGGCAGAATTCCAAAACTTCTGTATTTTCATAGATATGCCTTATGTTCTGTGTTGTGATCGTGCAGTAATTATGGTGAATAGTAAGGAATCAAACAATTAAGAAAGCAGGAAAAAATAACACACAGAGATTTACGTGGTTCGACAATGTGTCTACATCCACGAGAGCGAGCGGCTGTTCTTTTCCTTTTTCNGTGATAGGCAGAATTCCAAAACTTCTGTATTTTCATAGATATGCCTTATGTTCTGTATGTAAACACGATGTGTCTTTATCTTTTGTTGGATTTAGATTTGTGTNTAAGTATTTATATAACCCTAATATAGACGTATTTACAAAAATATCCCTGTACCGTAAACACGATGTGTCTTTTATCTTTTGTTGGATTTAGATTTGTGTGTGTGTGTGTTGTATACTTTGCTTCCTTTTTTGTTTGTTGCGAAATTTACCTTGTTTACACACTTAGGAGGCTGCCTTCTTCATTCGTTATTGCAGTTATTTACTAGGTTCTCTATGTTTCCTCGCATAAATTGTTCTCATTTGTCCTGGTGAATATCTACTTTGTTCTTTATGCAACGATGCATATTACTTTTAATGACTACCCTGTTGTCTACATTGTTCGTTACACTGACTACATTGACTCTTTTAACTATTCTGCATGCAAAAGGGTCTATAAGTTTTGTCTTTTATGCATTCTAGCTAGTGTTTTTCTTACTTTTTTCCTGGAATC
The DNA here is from genome assembly GCA_963454935.2 of Ilex paraguariensis. Taxonomy (NCBI): domain Eukaryota; kingdom Viridiplantae; phylum Streptophyta; class Magnoliopsida; order Aquifoliales; family Aquifoliaceae; genus Ilex; species Ilex paraguariensis. The sequence goes on from CAUOFW020004369.1 coordinate 548,277, forward strand.
CTACCAAGGCCTGATGAAGTTTATCTATCAGGAAGTGGGTAAAGGCGGTTTGAACTGAGGGTTTTTTTTTTGTCGGACTCATCAAGTGTAGCAGATCATCGTATTTCTCGGCACTTGTTGTTTATTTTCCGTCTTTTAAGTTTTCTCATTTCCTGCCATGTTGAATTGTAAGTAATTCTATAGATGTGCTCATATTCTGGCCTCATGAAATTTAAATACCTTTACGTGTCTTAATTTCCGTTGTTTAGTATCCCTTTCTTGGCTTGATGAGATTCACTTTTCCGGACCTAGGACCCTGAGTTTGTATGTAAAGCTTTTGACATAGCTGTAGGAGAAATTCCTATAATTGCGGTTCCTGATCAGGGTTTGTGTGCATCTTTCAGTTGGTTAATTCACTAATATGCTACTTTCATTTTTGCCATGTTAGCTGACCAATGCAAATTTTCTTGTCTCAGTTGACTGGGTAGAACTAAATGGTGCTAAAGAGTCTGTAAAATCTGGCGTTCTGATGAACCTAGAATTCTGAGTTACGTAGTCATCTCTCTCATTTGCAGATGGACTTGAAAAAAGCACACACATCTAAAACGAATATTACAGCTTATGCTATGTTTTATTTTGCACATGACATGATAAGGGGCCAAAATGCGTACGATTGGCTGTGCAGTCTTGGACAATCACTAACCTATTATGCCCTACGGCATAAGTTGTATTATGAAAAAGAGTATCCAAGTTCTTACTCATTCTTCGCTCTCTGTTTCCCCAGCCCTACGCTGCTTTTACGTCTCTCTCTGGCTTGTTTTGATGTTTGTCTCATTGCTGATCATGCCCTTAGTGAAGAGATTTAACATGTATTTTATGGTAGCATGGTTGTGTTATCTTTTCAGGAAGCCTTTTTGAATGCTGTGAATGAAATCACACCAAAGAATATTACTGCCATCGCACAGAACAGAAACTCATTTCTTCGCCTCTTACGATGGCATCATATGGAAATGGTAATTTCACCATGTGAAACCCTTTTTTGTTTTTGTTTTTTTGGGCAGCTTCAATGTCCCAAAATACGATTCTGTCAACAGAAAGTTTCATCCTAAATGACTGCACTGTTGCATTTCAAGCATTGCAAAATACAGCATAATCGCCAAACAATTATTTCTTATGTTTATAACTTACATTATAATCCTGTGTATCTTGCTTTTCATAATAAAATAGACGATCACCATTGATTATTGGTAATTTAGTAAAAAGAAATGATTCAATGATTCACATTGATTTGGATAAAAAAATTGATAAAATTGTTTCGAGGGACAATACCAATTCCTATGGAGTTCGTTTGGTCAGTGATATTGAGTGGGATATCTCCGTTGGACAGGGTAAAATAAATTTGGGGCCCACGTTTCATGTTTGGCAATGTTTTTTTCGATAGAATCATAGTCACCATATAAATAACCCTATATACATAGGGTTATTCAAGACCATCTATGGGGTGGTATTCAAATGGGTGGATTGGGATTGGGATTGGGATTGGGATTGGTATTAAAATTATTAACGTGTTCTTACATCAAAGCAAAACACTTCCATGGACAAAAGTCAATATTGATATTAAGCTTGTTTGGAGTTGACTTCTTTAGGTAAAAAATTGTTGTTTGAAATGCTTAGCAAAAAAGTCAAAGTTCAAAAAGCCTCTCAAAATTGTTTGGAGTGTTTTTTAAAAAATTGAAAAAGTTGAAAAAAATTTGTTTGGAGTGACTTTTTAGGGTATGTTTGGACATTTGGTTTGTATTTCAAAAAATAATTTTTGAAAGTAGTTTTTAATAAGAATTTTGAAAAAATTATTTTAATATTTTCTGATACGAAAAACTTGTTTAGTTAGATGATTCTAAAAATAGTTTCACAAAATAAAAAACAAAAAATTTGTTTGGATCGACGATTTCATATAAAATATTTTAATATATTAAAATTGATAAATTACCAAAAAAAAACTCAATCTCTGTTGAAGAAGCGATGATCTCTTATCTCTCTCAAAATCTCCAAATGACCAAATTACATAAAAAACGGTGTTCACAACAAATTGATATATAGATCAAGAAATTAGAACTCCCAATTGTTCAATCAGCAAGGAACTCAAGTCGCCCAAACAATCTAGATACACAAATTCGTAACTCATAAATCAATCAACATACTTCATAACCCAAAAAATCATATCCATAAATTCATATCCTAGAAAACCCACTGTATGTATCTCCTTGTAGATCTTGAACCCAGATGCAAAAAAAAAAAAAAGACAGATCTTGAACCCAGTGATCATAACTCTGTTGAAGCAGCGATCATTGCTCTGGTCTTTGTTACTTGATTGAAGCAACACAACGATTGTTGGAGAGAGAAAAAGTCATTGTTCTGGTCTTTGTTACTCGGTTAAAGCAGAACAACGAGAGTTTTGTTACTTCAATGAAAAAAAATGTGTTTTGTTACTAAGAATCGTTGCTCTGGTCTTCGCTACTCAGTTGAAGCAGCACAGTAATCGTTGCACAGAGAGAGAGAGAGAGAGAGGAGATGAAGGAAACATAAGTGAGTGCTTTTATATTTCAATGAAAAAAATTGTGTTTTACTACCAAGAAAGTTTGATGGTTGAATCTCATTCAAAAAGAGGGGTTGTTCTCCTAATTTACTATTTTGGCATGAAAATTCAAAAAACATCATTTATATGTTCTTTATTTTTTGTTTTCATTTCTCACCTTTTTTTAAAATTTGTTTTTGGAAACTACTAACCAAACAACATCTCATAAAATTTTGTGTTTTGAGAATAAAAAACAGATTTTGAGACCCAAACCAAAAAAACTAAAAAAAAAAAAATCATAAAATCATCTTCTTAAATTAGCCTAAATAAGTATTTTTTGGATTCAAAAAGTTGTTGTATAAACTGATAAAAAAATCAAAATCTAAACATACATGACTTATTTTATTCTAAAATTATTAAAAACTAATATTTAAACTAGCTCCAACCTTGCCCATTATATTATGAGAACCACATGTTTCTTCCATTACTATCCAACTATTCCCATTCTGTAAGAACAATGAAACAAAATCATCCGGAATTAGTTGGGCTTTGGATCTGGGCCGCTATGGTTTACCCGTTGGGCCCAATTTATTGCTGCAGGCACCAAACGGCATCGTTTTGCTCACCAAACTTTCCAAAAATTTAGGTTCCGCAGCCATCAACAATCGTAAAGCACAGTGAGGTGAGGTAGTTGACTGAAGAGGAAGAGGTAGACAGTATACTATGAAGCACAACCTCCGTCTAACCCTCCGTCACCACCACCGCCGTGGCTTCGCCACCAAATACAGCGGCAGAGTGGTGGTGGAGACCGAAAACGGCCGTTCATTTGAAGTTCAAGTGGACGCACCAAACCTCCAGGCCGACGTGAGAGGCTACCTCCTCCCACGCCGCGACCTCATATGCAAAATCACCCAAATCCTCCATTCTCAATCATCAGATCCCTTTCTTGATCTCTCCGACTATCTCGAAAATTTATCCCTAACTTTCAGCCCCTCCGAAGCCTCCGAAATCCTCAAATCCCTAAAATCCCCTACCCTAGCTCTTCGATTCTTTCAATTTTGCCCCTCAAATGTCCCCAATTTCCGCCACAACTCATTCACCTACAATCGCATCCTCCTCATCCTCTCCAAGTCCTCCTCTCCCCACAAATTCGATACTGTCCGTCGGATTATTACAGAAATGGAGAAATCTAACTTACGTGGCAGTATCTCCACCGTTAATATACTGATTGGGATTTTTGGGGGAGGTGAAGAGGGGGTTGAAGAACTGGAGAGGTGTTTGAGGTTGGTGAAGCAGTGGGACTTGAGGTTGAATTGTTATACTTATAAGTGTCTTCTTCAGGCATATTTGAGATCGAATGATTCGAATAAGGCGTTGGAGGTTTACAGAGAAATGAGGATGAAAGGATATAAACTGGATATTTTCGCGTATAATATGCTTCTTGATGCTCTTGCAAAAGATGAAAAGGTTTGAATTGTTTTGATATATATATTTATGCTATATTCACTTAGATTATTTTTATGCTAGTTTGAAGAAAGGTCTCATTTACAAGTAATTGTGCTGTAAAAAAATGTAAATATTGAACTTTTCGTGTTTTTCTAATACGTTGAGAATTGTGGGTATGTGAAAATGGAGAGATGTTGGGGTGTCGTGAAAACCTCTTTGATATTGTTAAATCCAAATTGAAAATTATTCTGAAAAAAAGGGATTGTGTGATCTGTTGGATTCATGAGAATTGTAGTATACCCAGATGAATAGGGAAAATATATTTTCTTAAGGTTTAGAAACCAGTGGCTGGACAACTTTGGTGAACCTTTTTTTCGATAAGACAACTTTGGTGAACCTGAAATTTATGGAATTAGTAGAATTTACGGTTTTTGGCACAACGGTAAGGTTGACCTAGACGTCACAGGTTTGAGCTGCGAAAATAACCTCGAGTTGAAGGGTAAGGTTGCGTATATTTAACCCTCTCTAGACTTGGCACTGGTGTGAACCTCATGTATTGAGGACTCCTTTTAGTAGAATTTAGCTGGTTGTAATAATGGAGAAGATAAACTGTGATGGCAGTTGAATTTATATCATATGTGGAAGTATCTTTATGAGACTTTGTTGGGATTTCTAACATCCTTGACATAGCCTACATACCACACATTATTGGAGACTTCAGAGTGAATTGCTTGTGGGAATTGGAATCTGGAAATGCGGAATCATAAGCTGAAAGCACTTTACTTTTTTCGTGTGAAGAACCTGGAAACTTGTTGGATTCTTTTGTATGGTTGTTGGATAGCTTTTCATTTTCCCTTTTGAGCTTGTCTGCTCCTTATTTACTTCGTGTTTACCTGGGAGTCACCCCCCTTTTTTGGTAGAAACCCTATCCATCCTTCTCTGATATTCCCTCTCATTAAACAGTCCTTTAGAGTTGACAATTTTATGGAGTAAATTATGTCAGAATTTTCTTAAGGTTATTGGGAAGTTCTTCTTGTAGTGGGGCGCACACACACATACACACAGACTTTCATTTGGCTCACTGAGTTTATATGCTATTAGCATCTTGAAGAAAATGGTCTCATAATGAGTATAGAAATGGTGCCACAAGGTATATCTGAGACAACAATTGTTTGACCATGTCAAATGTGACACACAATGAACGTTGATATCCTTAGAAGATACTCAATTCCAAACATTGTCACATATAACATCTTACTTGACTGTCTTGAGAAGGATGGGAGAACTGCTGAAGCTGTGGATCTGTATGCAAAACTTAAACAACAGGGGTTGACACCAGATTCAATAACATATGCAGTTCTTGAACGGTTGCAAAGTGGTTCTCATAGGACAGTTAGAGTTCGGAGGCAGAGTCCAATTACAGGCTGGGTTGTTAGCCCTTTAAGATGATGGACACAAACATTATTGACATGAAAGGAATATAAAATTATACATTCTTGGAGTTCTTCGCTGATTTCCTCACCAAGTTTTGGTAAAGCATCAAAAACAAGTTGAGCACTATCCCTCAGGAAATGAATTTGTCTTACCGACACTTCTAATCACACGTCGTATGAGGTCTTCAGTGGGCAAGAAGTTGGCATCGTTTTTGGTTAGGGATGACCTATTGTACCAATGTGAGGGGTGATATTATGAATTAAGCCTGAATTGACCCTGTGGTGGCTGCACAAGGTACCGGAGGAGATGTGCCACTTCTTAAGGGAATCAGCCTTAATTCCAGAATCTGCTCCCTTTTCTTCTGCGGGAAGAACATGACATCCTTTAACTGCTTGGGATTACAGTCATATACTTCTTGGTGCTGTACCACAATGAAGATGGTGCAGGGTGACAAATTTTTGTTGTCATGTACAATAATTGAGATTATGGGTTGTGGGGATTTTGCGGGAAATTTGAAGGAGCAAACAATTCGGCGCACTAGCCTAAAGCGTTACCAACGGCCACAGCTTGTGGATTTGAAATATGTTTTTCTCCATGATTGACAAATCAAAGAATTTCAATAACGGTAAACCATTCTCTCTGACTCAAGTTCCTTTGTTCTAAAATATATTAGGGTCCTTTCGCATTACCTATAACTGGTGTGTGTTGTAGTGGAAGTCATATCCATGGGAACGAAATAGTAAAAGCAACAAAAGGGTTTGGGAGTTCAAACTTCAATTATACATGTACAAATGTGGAGAACTTGGCCCGAGTCAATTGCCCTTCCCTGCTCCTCCAACTGTAACATTGCAGTAACAAGACTTTAATATATCCTTACAGCCTCAGGTTTTTTTTCTTTTTTCGGTTCAACAGCAGGGCCGGAGCCAGAAAATTATGGTAGGGTGGACATGAATATTTTAACAAATTATTATTTTTTATTACAATTAATAGAAATAGGGCAATAATTTATCTTATACTTAAAAGTTCATTAAACCCACCATATCAAAATTTAGTGAGTCTAGTATATATAAATGATAACATTTTTTTTTACAAAATTTTAACTAATTAAAATCATTTAGAATTGACTTGGGTAAATTTTTGTATTTTGAAAACATTGCATAACAATTTTATTATTTTTTAGATACATAATTATGTTATTACTTTGATATTTATAACTCATTTGATCGATTATGCAATTCAATGTACATTTTATAATTTTTACCATAATTAGTAAAAATAAATGTCAAAATCACAAGTAAATTAGTGAATATGTATCTCATGTTTTTTTTAGTCTTAGAAAATATAAAATAATTTTAGTATATTCAAAATTTATCTAGATAGATATATAATTTGTCCAAAATGTGTTAAAATTTTAATATTCATTTGATATAAATATACACTAATTGATGTACCCAAAAAAATAGAGAGAACATAATTAAAATTATTCATTTGATATAAGTGTACATTAATTGATGTGCTAAAAATATAAGTTGGGCATAATTAAAAATATTAAATAAATACTTAAAATACATATTCATTGTATTATAACGGTGGGCGTAATATTTTTGTCTTTGATTGTGGGTGAACACAAATGATATATTATAAAAATATAGAATATACATACCTAAGTAATTAAAAAAAAAAAAAATGAGGGGGGGCATTATCCTCAGAGTTGTTTTTACCAATGCCGTTACCCAACTTTTGTAATTGTATTAGTTGGCCAACAAGCTATCCTCCGCCCTTGTTCAACAGTCGGGAGTATATGGACTATTCAATAGTTAGGGGTATCTGGATCATTCCAGTTTAGTTAAAGTCAAGTCATCCACGTCGGGATAAGGGTATTTATGAAAGATAAGTTTCTCGTGATCTGACCTTAAAGGCTTGTCAAAATTCAAAATCAAGATGTTTGAGTTTTACATCTTGTCTTTTTACTACTTTTGGGGTTGATTCTCAGTTGTTTTTTTTTTTTCAAAAATGACTAGAAACTTCTCCGAGTTAAGAGCCATATTAGGCACAGTGTTATAGAGTAAACACCAAATTCCTATGATCACTCATTAAGTATTGCATAAATTTGAGGGTCATGAGCGAGAGTTAAACCCAAATCTATGAATTTACAGTTGGCCCAAAGTTTACCCACCTGAAACATAATGGACCTCTAGTGTCTGATTCTAACCGAGACAGACTTTTGAAAGGGTATTGTCTGTTTTTCAAATTGGACAAGTCTACGGTACACGAAAAAAAAATGGTATTTTTATCACTTTTAATTGTAAGTGCCATAAAAGTGGTAAAAACATTCAAAATAAATCACTTACAAAAGTTATAAATTTTTTGATTGTAAAGTAATTCATAAAAATTATAAAAACATCAATTAAAATAATAAAATTTGGAGGTATGGTACCAAAAAAAATACTATTATTGAGTCCTTTCAAATTTGGTTTGCTTTTTTCTTCGTATTGATTCCGCCTCTAGCTAGCGTCTGCTCCTCGGTTTTTTCATATTTGTGTAGATCAATGGGCTGGGTCAGGGGTATACAAGGACCTCAAATAAATATTTTTGCATTCTATGAATCTTAGGGTGTAAGAAGTTTTCATATTTGATTTTTAAGTAAAGTAATTGAAATTTTATATTTATTTTAGGTTGATTTAGGTCAGAGATAGATTTACGTCAAGATAAATCCCTTTTGAAGCACTTTGGTAATGCTCCTAGAGTATAATACAAATAAGAAAAAAACGGAAGTTGATATAAAAATTTAGATTTATTTGAGATAAAATACATTAAAGAAACTTGTTTGACCTTAAAGTACATTTTTGTGAAAAATGGTTCCACTGTCACGAATCGTGGGCTTTGGAGAAGGAAAACTAAAGCAAAATCGTCGGAAAATTGGATTTGTTAGTAAAGTTGTCGCCAAATTATCATCCTCTGAAGCGTCTTCCTTCTTGTCAGAATAGGCTAACGATATGAATTTATTTTTTTCCTTCAGTTTTTCTTGATAAATTCCAAACGAGCTAATTGAAAAATCCATGAATTCTAACAGGAAAATAAGAAAACTCAAAACATTTATGATGAATGCAAATATGTAAAATTGAAATTCCTAAAAAATAAATATTAAATTGTTACACTAATTTATTGTCACAATTTGAAGTAACTCTATTGAAATTCCTAAAAAATAAATATTAGCTTAGATTTTATCAAGAAGAAAAACCAAACCAAAAAAAAAATGTAATTCGTACTGTTATCCGATTCCAACAAGAGGGAAGACGATTCAGAGGAAGATAATCCGACAACAATTTTACTAACAAACCCAAATCACTAGCGATTTTACTTCAATTTTCCTCCTCCAAAACTCACAATTTCGTTAGAGTAAAATCATTTTTGGTTTGTTCTTCTTTAATGAGAGATAAATCCTAATGATACTCAGAATGATTCCCGAACAGGAGCTCGGGAACGGAGGTCAAATATAGATGTCAGGTATGCTGAGTTCAAAAAGTCAGAGCTATACAAAGCTTAGAAAATCAGAGCTAGAGCTCCCCCTCAAGCGAGATAATAAGCTGAAGCAATGAGTAAGCAATTGAATACTACAAAGAACTCTACAGGTGGTTTGAAGTAACACTCAAGGCACAAAATTCTCAACCAACCAAGATACTCTCCTAAAATCAAAGAGAATTTCTCAGATAGATGGCGAGGAACACAGATCAGATCTCATAGATTAAGGGTCACCCCTACCAATACCATGTAACGCCCCCATCAGAAAGGGAGACCGAATGACCAAAAACCTATTTTGTAAACCTTTGATATGATCAATAAAGAAAAATGAGTCATAGCCTCCATTGAAGAGTGGATTAGCCGAGCTCCCTAGTCGGTGAACTACTATATTTCCTCTATGTTAATTCTTCAATTCTCGGAGAACCTTTAGCACCATTCCCTGGAGCCAAGTGGCTCAGACGTTAATAATCAGAATATTGCTTATCTCATTGACTCATTACGACAAAACTGTTTCGTCATTGATTTGCACCATCAATTTGGCGCCGTCTGTGAGAAACGACTGTTCCTGTTATAAATAAATTGATCTTTCAATGACTGATGGTATCAACGCGAAACATGAGCCAAAGTCAGACAAATCCACCACGAATGCAAGATCAACAAGAAGCTACTAATAGCAGACAACCTGAGAACNGACAAAACTGTTTCGCCATTGATTTGCACCATCAATTTGGCGCCGTCTGTGAGAAACGACTGTTCCTGTTATAAATAAATTGATCTTTCAATGACTGATGGTATCAACGCGAAACATGAGCCAAAGTCAGACAAATCCACCACGAATGCAAGATCAACAAGAAGCTACTAATAGCAGACAACCTGAGAACGTCCAAGAGACCAATTCACCCGTGGGGGGTCTCCCCATGAATAACGAGATGGAGACCCTTCGCCTCGTCAATCAACGCTTACTGAAACAAAACGAAAAACTCTTAAAGCTTTTACAACGCCCACAGAAGGCACGACAGGCTCAAGAAGGCCAGAACAACTCACCATCTAGGGAGCAACCACACCTTGACCCCCTCAAAGAAGTCAACGAAGAAAGGAAAAATAGTCAAATCTTGGGGTCAAAACCTCACNTAGGAGGCGCGACAGGCTCAAGAAGGCCAGAACAACCCACCATCTAGGGAGCAACCACACCTTGACCCCCTCAAAGAAGTCAACGAAGAAGGGAAAAATAGTCAAACCATGGGGTCAAAACCTCACATACCCCCCAGGAATGGACACAATGAATAAGTACAAAGTCAGAATGACAGGGGCGAGAGGAACGATTTTTTTCCCTATCAACAAGAAAGGAGAGAATGGTACTGGTAGCAGCGCTTCCAGGATATCCAGCAAGAACTCAGCCACATGAAGGAAGTCATGAGAGGCAAGGCTTCAGTTACGATGGATGCCTTGGTACAATAGACTGAATCTCCGTTCACCACTAGCGTGTTGCATTTTCCCCTCCCTCTGAAATTCAGAGTACCGCAGATAGAGGCTTTTGATGGAACAAAGGATCTCGTAGATCACCTCAACACTTACAAGAACCAGATGGAGTTGCATGGATAGTAGGATCTAGTGCGCTGTAGAGCTTTTGCCATCACGCTGAAAGGCTCAGCCCTAACGTGGTTCAATAGGCTCCCCTCTACCTCAATTTTCACTTTTAAAGAGCTATTCATATCCTTTGTATCTCACTTCATAGGAGCTCGAACATATAGAAAGCCGAGTTACCACCTATTGAATGTAAAATAGGGACCCCAAGAGAACCTTAGATCCTATATTCAGAGGTTCAACTCTGAATCACTAAAAGTGGATGTCTCAGATGAGAAATTTGTCATTACTGCATTCATAGCTGGTTTAGGCGTACAATCTAAAGACCTGATGTTCTTTATTTTGAAAAATTCCCAAGCCAACATGGCCGAAGTACTGGCCAAGGCAGAAAAGTACATAAACGGCGAAGAAGCTCTTCTCTCAAAAGTGGAGAGTTCATCCATGCAAAAAGACAAAAGGAAAGAAGAGAAAAAGAGGGACCAAAGGTCCAAAAGAGAAAGAGGACGAGATAGGTCCCCAAGGAGAGACAGAGATCGATCCCCCAAAAGAAAGGGAGACGTCAGAGATCGCTTGGGACCACCTCATCCAGAGTTGTAGTCGAGGTAAGCATCTCGGCAAGTCCCTCCACTCACCGTAACAATATCACAAATCTTGTATGAGGTACAAAACGAAAAATTTCTTAGGTGGCCACCCCGGATGAAAGCAGACCTGGCAAAAATTTTACCCCACTCCTAGAATGCAGAACATCTTAGGAAATTTTTTCAATAAGTTTGTCCTGCAATATGATTATTAATAAAACAGCAAGTCTGTGGTTCATTCACTCTTACGAAGAGCCCNGTAGGATCTAGTGCGCTGTAGAGCTTTTGCCATCACGCTGAAAGGCTCAGCCCTAACGTGGTTCAATAGGCTCCCCTCTACCTCAATTTTCACTTTTAAAGAGCTATTCATATCCTTTGTATCTCACTTCATAGGAGCTCGAACATATAGAAAGCCGAGTTACCACCTATTGAATGTAAAATAGGGACCCCAAGAGAACCTTAGATCCTATATTCAGAGGTTCAACTCTGAATCACTAAAAGTGGATGTCTCAGATGAGAAATTTGTCATTACTGCATTCATAGCTGGTTTAGGCGTACAATCTAAAGACCTGATGTTCTTTATTTTGAAAAATTCCCAAGCCAACATGGCCGAAGTACTGGCCAAGGCAGAAAAGTACATAAACGGCGAAGAAGCTCTTCTCTCAAAAGTGGAGAGTTCATCCATGCAAAAAGACAAAAGGAAAGAAGAGAAAAAGAGGGACCAAAGGTCCAAAAGAGAAAGAGGACGAGATAGGTCCCCAAGGAGAGACAGAGATCGATCCCCCAAAAGAAAGGGAGACGTCAGAGATCGCTTGGGACCACCTCATCCAGAGTTGTAGTCGAGGTAAGCATCTCGGCAAGTCCCTCCACTCACCGTAACAATATCACAAATCTTGTATGAGGTACAAAACGAAAAATTTCTTAGGTGGCCACCCCGGATGAAAGCAGACCTGGCAAAAATTTTACCCCACTCCTAGAATGCAGAACATCTTAGGAAATTTTTTCAATAAGTTTGTCCTGCAATATGATTATTAATAAAACAGCAAGTCTGTGGTTCATTCACTCTTACGAAGAGCCCGGGAGCTCACGACGAATTCATTAGTCCGTAATAAGAGTCTGAGAGTTCACGATGAACTCGTTAGTTCATAAAAAGAGTCCTGGAGCTCACGACGAACTCATTAGTCCGTAATAAGAGCCTTCGAGCTTACGATGAACTCGTTAGTTCATAAAAAGAGTTCGGGAGCTCACGACGAACTCATTAGTCCGTAATAAAAGCCTTAGAGCTCACGATAAACTCGTTAATTCATAAAAAGAGCCCTAGAGCTTACGATGAACTCGTTAGTTCATAAAAAGAGCTCTGCAGCTCACGACAAACTCATTAGTTCGTAATAAGAGCCCAGGAGCTCACGACGAACTTATTAGTCCGTAATAAGAGCCTTAGAGCTCACGATGAACTCGTTAGTTCATAAAAAGAGCCCTAGAACTCACGACGAACTCCTTAGTTCGTAATAAGAGTTTTGGAGGTCACGACAAACTCATTAGTTCGTAATAAGTGCCCTGGAGCTCACGACGAACTCATTAGTCCGTAATAAGAGCATTAGATCTCACGATGAACTCGTTAGTTCATAAAAAGAGTCCTGGAGCTCACGACGAACTCCTTAGTTCGTAATAAGAGCCCTGGAGCTCACGACAAACTTATTAGTTCGTAATAAGAGCCTTGGAGCTCACAACGAACTCCTTAGTCCGTAATAAACCCTTAGAGCTCATGATGAACTCTTAAGTTCATGAAAACGAGTTCAATAGCTCACGATGAACTATTAAGTTCACAAAAACAAGCTCAGCAGCTCACAATGAACTCCTAAGTTCATGAAAACGAGCTCAAAAGCTCACGATAAACCCTTAAGTTCATAAAAAATGAGTTCAATAACTCATGATGAACTCTTAAGTTCATGAAAACAAGCTCAATAGCTCACAATGAACGCCTAAGTTCATGAGAACGAGCTCAAAAGCTCACAATAAGCTCCTAAGTTCATAGGAATGAGTTCAAAAACTCACGATGAACCTTTAAGTTCATAAAAACGAGCTCAGTAGCTCTCGATAAACTCCTAAGTTCATCACAATGAGCTCGGCCACCTATGGTGGGGAGTTTAAGAAGAAAAACTCTTTCAGAAGAAGATGCAGAACCATGAGGTCTACAAGTCCAACATCTTGAAAAATTCAGACAGTTCCCAAGTTCAAAATTGAACTCGGCAGCCTTATTCCCACTAAAAAAAAAGCTGTGTCAGACACCCCCGAGCCTTCAAGAATAAGATCGTTTTAAGCTCCATGCCTCTCAGTTCACCACAACCTAAGCTCGGCTACATAAACCTACAGAATAGTCAAAGCTAGCATGAAACGCGGGGAGTAGCTGGTGATGAGATTTACCACTTACTCTCATCCAATAAGCTCAAGTATGAAACTCCCAAAGCATTCTTGTTTCAGGAAGAGCTCAGCACTCCTTAAAGCAAGGGAGACAAGGGAAGACTAAAATAAAAATGCACAGCTAGAGCACATTTGAAGGCGCTGATTGGGAAGTCATTACTGTTACATCTTAAGTTCAGCCCTTGCCCAAGCCAGCTCGGCCAAGAACTGGGGGGCAACTGATGATACTCAGAATGATTCCCGAGCAGGAGCTTGAGAACGGAGGTCAAACATGAAGGTCAAGTATGCAGAGCTCATAAAGTCAAAGCTATGCAGAGCTCAGAAAGTCAGAGCTATGCAGAGCTCAGAAAACCAGAGTTAGAGCTCCCCTCAAGCGAGATAATAAGTTGAAACAATAAGGAAGCAATTGAATACTATAAAGAACTCTACAAGCGGTTTGAAGTAACATTCAAGACACAAAATTCTCAACCAACCAAGATACTCTCCTAAGATCAAAGAGAATTTTTCGGATAGATGGCGAGGAACACAAATCAGATCTCATAGATTAAGGGTCACCCCTATAAATACCATGTAACGCCCCCATCAGAAAGGGGGACCGAATGACCAAAAATTTATTCTGTAAACATTTGGTATGATCAATAAAGAAAAAGGAGTCATAGCCTCCATTGAAGAGTGGATTAGCCGAGCTCCCTAGTCGATGAACCACTATATTTCCTCTGTGTTAATCCTTCAATTCTCGGAGAACCTTAAGCACCATTCTCTGGAGCCAAGTGGCTCAGACATTAATAATCAGAATATTTTTTATCCCATTGACTCATTACCACAAAATTGTTTTGCCATTGATTTAAACCATCAAATCCCAAATTTTTAGTTACAGTGCAACAACGGATGTTTGATTTTAAAATTCAAAACCCAATTTTGAAATATAAGATTGTACGCTGATTTCCATCTTTGACTTTACTCTTCGTGTTTATTGTTTTTACGAAACCGATTGGTTTTCAAACCAACCTTAAACTTTTTTTTTAAAATTGAAAGACCTGTTGGTCTTTTTCCATAAATATATACTTAGGAACAACTAAATTTTTTTAATATATTTTATCTCAAATAAGTTTCAATTTTTGTACCAACTTCTATTTTTTCTAATATTTATATTTCCTGTTTGTTGCTTCTGTAGCCATACCATTGGTTTGTCGGGTGGAAACGTGTCAGGATAGGCTAAACCATGAATGGTTGCCCATTTCCCAAAGGCCATAATGAGATTCAGAATAAACATTGACGATTCATCACTTTTATTTAGTGCCATTATTTTAAAAAATAGTTAGATAAATAAAATACATTATATTTTTTTACATGAGATATTTATTATATTAAATGAATGTTTATTATTTATGATCCATTTTTATTAAATTATGACACTACGTGACGAGTGACAGTAACAATCGTGGCATGCTTTTGTATTTAAATTTAAATAAAAAAGGAGCATATCATCATCGGTAAGGACTGGCCAATAATACTTGAAACCCTAGACAAATTTTTTAAATGGAGCTCCAAAATTATTTAGATGAATAATTTATTTTTTAAATATTTAAATTTATATCTTTTAGCATGTATATTTAAGGTGAAAAACAACTTACAAAACAAACACATTTTATTTAAATTAAAACTAATTTAACTCAAAGTATAATTCAAGAAAATATAAATGTATAAATAGGTCAGAGTTATTATAAATTCAAATAAAATAAAAGCGTAAAATCTTGTAATTTTTTGTTAAAAAATATAATCTGATCTTTTTTTTTAATTAAGATTTAAAGAACAATATTTTGATCATTTTACGAAACTATCTTATTTTTTAAAAAAAATTAATATAATTTTATGAAATATACACAAACAGGGCCCAAAGCAAGTGGGACCCTAACCGACAGCCTCACTTGATAGGGCCGGTATTGTCATCACTCATATCAGCCTAAAAGTAGTATGGCTGTGGGGTAGGGGAAAATAATTGGAAAATAATCCCTCTGGGGACGGTGGCAACAATCATTCTCATAAAATATACTTCTCTACACTGATTATTATTAAAAAAAAAATCGGGATGGAAGCACATACTAAAGGACAGAGGATAAGGATTTGTTTGGATGATTTTTGGGGAGGGGTTTGAATTGATTTTTTAAAATTTTTTTAAATTCAAACTCTTCTTTATAAAAATATGATTTAACATTCAATTCGGTTCATATTCATGTTTGGTATATAACATATATACAAGTAAGATTTATAGATATATCATAATTATTAACAACTATCTGTTTTGGAAATGATTATTTTACATTTGATCAATTCAATTCATACTCATGTTATCTTTTGGATCCTTAATCTCTTACCCATCTTCTCAAACTCACATCTTACTACCTTTTGATCTGTAATTCTTTCATAAAAGGGCGCAAATCGCCTTAAGAAAGAGCGACCTAATCTGCGCCTCACCCTTTCGTTTACTTTATTTACGTCCAATTTTTTCCAACATATCAATTACATCAAAGATGTAAAAATAATTTTTATTAATTTTTTTTTGATATTTACATCCTTATATTCTTCTACTTGTGATTGAGCTTAAAAGGATCAAGCCAATTGATATGGAAAAAAACAAATAAAATAAAATGAACATTATTTTATTTTTGGGACAGGGTTATTCTCACGTCACAAATCTCCATTCCTATCTCATTTAATTTTTTATTATCACATTACTAAGTTCATCTGTTCTATACACACTCTATTAGTAACTAAGCACATTCATGCTACATACACTCTATTTTGTTTCAAGGTAAATGTTATTGGATTTAAAATGTAGGCTTGATCAATCACTGTTGTTGAATAAGTAGTAGATCTTAATAAATGTTAGAATCCATAATAAAATC
The DNA here is from genome assembly GCA_963454935.2 of Ilex paraguariensis. Lineage (NCBI taxonomy): Eukaryota > Viridiplantae > Streptophyta > Magnoliopsida > Aquifoliales > Aquifoliaceae > Ilex > Ilex paraguariensis. Next base: position 564,719 of record CAUOFW020004369.1, read on the forward strand.
AATGATAACAATTGATCAAGTTTATATTTTAAGCCTACATTTTAAGTTGGAAGAATTACACTACAATCTCTGAAATTTGTCACTTAATCACTTAGACCTCCTGACACTTGAAGTATTACACTCAAACTCCTTAAAGTTTGTACGTGCATAACACTTATACCTCTATTGTAAATATATCCATTAATAAATTACATTCAAACTCCCTGAAATTTGTAAACGCATATTATTTAGATCTTTTAAGTTTAAAATGTTATATTTAGATAAAAAAATACTTCAATTAAATATAGAATATTAAATATTTTAAATTTACAATTAAAATTTATGTTATATTGTATCATTTTTTAAAATAAAATAAAATTTCAAAATTCAAAATTTTCTTAAAAAATTATAATTAATATATAATTATATTGTCTATTGGAATTTAATTTGGTCATTAAAATGACTAAAATAAAATACCAAACTATTTTAATTGATACTAAAAGATATTGTGTTCATTACAATTTGATCAATTATTTAATTTTTTAGTTTTATTCTAATATATATTATAATTGTATACTAACTATGTTTTTTTTTAAAAAAATAAAATTTTATTTTTGATTTTATTTAAATAAATGACATAATAGAACATGAATTTTGATTGTAAAATTCATGCTCTATTAAGAATGACTTAGACCCCTTATTTGNTAAAAATAAAATTTTATTTTTTATTTTATTTAAATAAATGACATAATAGAACATGAATTTTGATTGTAAAATTCATGCTCTATTAAGAATGACTTAGACCCCTTATTTGATTTTTTAGTTTTATTCCAATAGATAGTATAATTATATACTAATTACAATTTTTTAAGAAAAAGTTAAATTTTTATTTTTGGATTTTATTTCAATAAATGATACAATAAAACATAAATTTTGGGTATAAAATTTAAAATATTTGATATTCTATTTTTNGAATTTTGAGTATAAAATTTAAAATATTTGATATTCTATTTTTGATTGTAGTATTTTTGTCTAAGTATAATATTTTAAATTTAAGAAATCTAAGTATTATATGCGTAAAAACTTCAAGGGATCTAGGTGTAATTTATTAACGGATATATTTATAATAGGGGGCTAAATGTTACGTACATGTAAACTTTAGAGAATTTGAGTGATTAAGTAACAAACTTCAGGGATGTAGGTGTAATTCTCCCTTTTAAGGTAGCATTGCTCTAGTTTGAAATCTAAAACATGTGGCATAGGTTGAAGATTAAAGCCTATAAAAGAAAGGCTAAGGTCCAGGTTACGCACCACTGCTTTGTGATAAACTTCTATATTCAAGCACATTGTCATAAGATGGGAATGCTGTCACTACTACTACTGTTTCTTGCATTCATTGTTGCAATCTCCGGTGGATCAGAAGTCGGAGATCTTCGCAAAATTCACTCTCTCCGGCCACAGTTCGGTGCAGCCGGAACTCCTGTTCCTGGCTTATCTTGCCTGAGTTGGCGACTCGGCGTCGAAGCTCACAATATCATTGAATGGAGAACGATACCACAGGTCTGCGAAGATTACTTGGGGCATTACATGATCGGTCACCAATACAAGAAAGATTCAGAAGCTGTTGCAAAAGAAGCTTTTGTCTATGCACAGAGCCTCAAACTGGCTAAAGATGGCAAGGATATATGGGTTTTTGACATTGATGAGACTGCACTCTCTAATCTGCCTTACTATGCAGATCATGGATTTGGGTACGTATAAACAATATGATACTTCTCTCTCTCTCTCTCTCTCTCTCTCTCTTTCAGTAGACAAAATGGTACTTCATAAATAGATTTTTTCAACAAAAGCTTTACTATAGAGGGGTTTTGATAATGGGGTTTTTTATAATCAAGAACTACCACAACCAAGAGTTCTATAGAGTCAGTGACCAGGGGTAAGCTTCAAATGCACGTAATCATTTATATAAATCATGAATAAGACGATCTCTTTCGAGTTTTGATTTATTGATAGTAGTTGTAAAATGAAAGGAAGCAAATGATCTACAAATCTACATCATTATATACACACAAGAGTTGTTAGTATTAGTATAAAATTACCTTTACATTGTTTTTCTAAACAATGTATATCTATGCGTTTTAGGATGGAGTTTCTAAGATCTTATAAACTTTAGGTTTAAGAATGTAGATTAGGGGTACTTATAGTTAGAACCAATCTTATTATTATTTTTCTTTTTATTTTGGGTTTTTTTAAGAGGGGTGGGGGTCCCCAGGACTCCAGGAGTAAATATCTTGCCTGCCCTTAACACATGAGGACACTTGAAAGGTTTCCAACATCGCCAGTTGACAAGACCAATGGCCAGTATTATGGAGTGACCTTCGCCTTCATCACAAGAATTAGAATCTTTTCTGACAAATATTTTGTGATAGTAGTGTCCCCCCGTTACCCGAAAAAAAAAATATTTTAAAGATTTTTTTTACGATAATCCTGTTATAAAAAATTTATTTTTGGCCACAATATAAAACGGGTCGTTATTGTCATAAAATTTTTTTGAGACTCACTTATTACGACGAACAATACTGCCACAACGTTTTGTCATAACAAGTGAAGTCTTAAAAATTCTTTCTTTGTGACGGCAACGGCCTCTATGCAAATAAACATTTTTTTAATAGCACTACCTTCACAAAAAAACTCTTTTTTCTTCGAAATATATTTTTTTGTGACGGTAAATACGATTGTTACAAAAATATTATCTGAAAAAACCTTAATTCTTGTAATACATAAAGAAACATTATACAACAAATAGATGCTATTTGAGGCTGGCCTGTTGGAGTGTACAGAATATGCATTTCAGAAAATGTGGGAGCAAAGCTGATTCAAACAACCACTCTATGGGATCTGCCATGAACCATGGTCTTGAGGAATGGCCGAACTATATCATATTTTCTTAAAATTGAGATATTTCATCTCCGTCATGTATTTTTTTTGAATTTATGATTATAACGTAAATTCTGAACGCACATAATCAACAATAATTGAATCACTAAGAAATCTCTTGCAAGATTCAAAATTTAAAATCCCGAGACAACAATCTATAATGTTTTTCTAATCAGATCATACTTGGGGGTTATTTTTATTACATTATTGTAATAACCAACCAAATCTCGAGATAATAATCTCTAAAGTTTTTTTTAACCAAATCATACTCGGGGGATGTTTTTATTACATTATTGTAATAGCCAACCATGGAAGATTCATGATACCTTTTTGCAAGCAATTTAATTGCAAAGAATTGGTGTTTAATGACTCGTGCTAGTCCATGTGTCTCTTTCCATTAGTTGATTAAGAAGATAGTGTGTCACTAATGGCAATTAAGTAATACATGTGTATATAATAAGCTTGTGCATTTATATTCTTTTTTTCTCTTTCTTTACAAGTTGACTAAACAGAGTGATTGTCAAATCACATACATTTTGTGTGGGTTTGGTAGATACAAGCAGTGGCCCACTAAAATTGAAGAAAAGTGTTCGTTCTCATTTTTGGCCGACATTTGAATTTCCTACTTTGCCCTTTATTTTTTCATAAGTAAAAATTAATTTGCTACTGGTCTAGAGTCATCTATAATATAAAATAGAGTAGGTTTAAATAAATTCATATAACGGTCTTAAATTGATTCATTCAATAACCACTAACATCCTTCTGAAAAATATTTACATTGCACTGTGTCTTTTGACACGGGTTACTCGTAGTAACATGTCAAAAAAAGGACTTGATTGAGTTATCAAATAAATAAATTTGGTATCGTATCTTTAAAATTTATTACTTTTTTGGATATTTTTATAATATTTTTTTATAATTTTTTTGGGTATTTTTATCATTTTTATTGATGTTTTTATCATTGTTATAATAACTATTTTTATAACTTTTTTTTGTACAAAGAAAATATCATTTTTGTGAGTGATTTGTAATTTTTATTGGTGTTTTTACTATTTTTATAAATATTTTTATTATTTTTTTGATATTATAATAATGATAAAAATAAACGCAACGATAATAAAATACTCACAAAAATAATAAATAAAAACCGAATTTTAATTCCGATACTATAGACGACAAATCCAATCAAAAAAGGGGAATAGACAAGAAGATCTAAATTGATCTTCATATGTCAAATCAGTTCCCCACTTGTTCTCTTTTTTGGTAAATAGTTCTCTACTGTATAAGTCTTGATTCATGTCAGTTGAATTCGATTTTGGGTTGTTCAAATTTCAGGAATTAATCCAATTTGATCAAATTTTCGAACTTCATTTGCAAAAGGGTAAAGTCCAAACATGTGGAATATATTCCCAAATTCTATATAAACATTCCTTATTCTAAAATGATTTTGTACCATGTATATCTCTCTCTCTCTCTCTCTTTATTCTACACTTTGATTTGATGCTTAATCATATAAACTTAAAAAATAATTGTAAACAATTTGATTATTTTAAGTCCACTTCATTTTCACAAACTCTTTTTATTGAAGTCTTGAAAATAGGACTGATAATTGAGTTGAGTTATTCAAACTCGATTTAGATAAAATTTGAGTGGACTTAAATAATTTTTTAGATTTATTTAAAAAAATATATATAAAAGACTCTACTCGTTTTTATATGTAAAATAGTCGAATTATTTGAGTTTGACTTATATTCGACTCATTTTTTAAATAAGTCAAATTTATATAATTTTTTAAATTTAAAAAAATAAATAAACTCGACAAAATCGACTCGATTATCGCTCCTACTCAAAAATTAGTGTTTTTCATTTATGGAGCTGCTGTNGGTGGTGGTGGTGGTAGGGGTGGGGGTGGTGGTGTTCTTGAATAAATATTTGCATTGCAGACGTGCTAATGGTATTATAATAAAAGATTGTCTTAACCACGTATCTTTTAGACTTGTGACTATGAAATAAAGTTATATGTGTAATTTCTACAAACCATCATTTTTGTCCTTCACAATTAAAAATTGTAAAATATGTTAATAATACCGTTAAAAAAGAACTAAATTTACTTTATGGAAGAATTTTATTTTATACCTTGCGAAATTTAAGATTTTTTATTTTGCACTCTTAAAAATTAAAATTTTGACATTGTACCCTCAATGTATTAAAAATATTACAATATGATCCTTCTATTAACTTTTGTTGGTTATTCTGTCAAAATTCATCACATTGATATTGATGGAATGAGTAACAAAAATTAATAGAAGGATCACGTTATGATACTTTTAATCTTTAAAGATATAAAATAAAAAATTTTAAATCCTCCAGGGAGCAAAATGCAATTTGCCCCGGAATCCAATGGGAAACTTGAGCTGGTAAGGCCCAGTTTGTCATCTCAGACATTCTTATATTTTGATTGGACCTTACCGAGCCTTAAGCCCAACCCGGACACCCTAAACTTTGCAAGGGCATTTTCGGTAATCAGGCCCAACTTTGGCAAGCTACAAAACCCTAATCTTATTGTTTTGGAGTCCCCTATAAATACACACTGATCCTCCTCTTCCAATACCATGTCACAATCTTCTGAACTTCCTGTAACAGGAGGCCGACGTCTCTCTCTCTCTCTCTCTCTCTCTCTCTCTCTCTCTCTCTCTCTCTCTCTCTCTCTCTCTCTCATTCGCTTGTGATATGATAACAAAAGCAGGGATTGTGTGTATCGGCGAAGTGCGATCAATGTGCACTCTATCCGAAAGAGTTCCCTGCGAAATTCGATTCGGGGAAGATGGGCAGTTGTGTTTCAATTTTATCCGTTGAAAATTCAACAATCATCTTCCCCACATTCTTTTTCTCTCTATTTATTAGTTCATATACTTTTTTTAAATAAGCTGAGATCCAGATGGCTCACAAACCTATAGAGATTTCAGAAACCCTTTTAACTGGATAGCATCCATGGTTCTTAGTCTTTGCGTGGATCGGTTTTTTTATATGAATCTGAATTCAGTTATTGAGCAGTAGATTAATGGTTTTTTTGAACGATTCTAAGGTAGTATTTGATTATAAATTGATTGGAAATTCTTCGAAATTTGATGAATTCACGAGTATCACACTACACTAGGGTTGAAATAGGTAGATACTATGTGCCCTTATTAGGAATGTGAAAATGGGTTCCACTTTACCATGCTCTGGTTTGGAGTAAATTTTCATTCCAACACTGATACAGGTGGTTTGGTTGCATGGTTGCAGTATTAAAGAGTATTAAAAAATTATAATGAATTATTGAGTCAATTTTAATACCATTTGAAGAGGTGGTATTATAGTATAGTAAAATTTTATTAAATTATATATTACTTTTTTATTCTCCAACTAAACAATAGTATGCATAATAGATTAAATTGATTATTTTTTGGTTAATATGTAATTATTATTCTATTTTTTCACTCTTATTTAGCCTCTTATTAAATATTGAATTACAATGAGTATTATTTTTATCTCGTATTTAATTTTATGTTTTATTTACTTGTATATAATTAATTTATATTAACTAATACAACTCTTTTTTTATTATTATATGTCAATAAAATGAGCCTTGTCATGTCAGTTTTGCCATACTGAGGTAGTAGGTCCATGACTATATGTAGACAATGAAGGAAATAAATCACACACTAATTTATAGTTATTTTTTCATGTAAATTAATCATTATTGAAGGAACACTTTCGAGAAGAGTTGGTTGACTAACATGTGTTTGCAGTGTCGAGGGTACACTTTGGTTCTAACGAGAACACGTGTTCTCGGCATCGAGAGCACAACTTTTGCCATGGTAAAAGCATGTGTGACGGCCTCTAAAGGGGCTAGTGATTGACAATTGGATAGAATAAATTAGACTAAGAATCATGAACATACTCTGGACAATGGACTTTGTATGGCAGAACGAGTTGGACACTCAATCAGGAAGAGTTATTAGAACCATAGGATGAAGGGTAAAAAGATAGAAATACCCTTGCTGATTTATGGTTGTCAAAGACAAGTATTTACTGAATTCTCAAGTGATGTGATATCTACAATGGTTAGGGAAGCCAAGGATATGAAGTATTTAATGCCCTAGGTTCCTAGCATTTAAAGTATTTACGGAGCAATTAATATTGGGGCATCCCCTATGTAAAGTAGGAGGCACACTATCTCATTGCTAGACACTACCTACTGACTAGATCATTTGTAATGATGGATTTTTGGAGGTATAAATACTCCCCAAAAACATATTACAAATATACGCAAATTCACCACTGAAGAGCAATACAATATTTTCTTTTTCTACTCTCTTAAAAAATTGACTTGATCGTCGAAGGGGATATGCCGAAAAACACTCTGACGCTCTTCTAACTTGTTTTTTGTGTGCCAGAAATGATGTGTCACCCCTAGGATCAATCGAATAGTCACAATAACAATTCATCATCACTCATTAGGCCCTCTTAACTCATTCCTTCCTGCGGAATCCACCACATTGACGAACATGAGTTCATCAGAGGAGATATCTATTTCCATTACGTCTATTATGCGAAAATCATTGCGCACAACTATTTACTTTCGTTCTATGCAATTTAATAAATACTCAAGTGAAATTTACATTGCCTATTTTGTGTTTTATTATTTGTTACTAACTATAGTGACAATGCTAACATAATATAACAATTGTATTGAATATTTACTCCAAGTTTGGTGTATGTAGGAACAAAAACAACAAATGTTTCATATGACTTACTTTAAGGTAAGCAGGTGGGTCAAGGAGAAATTTAGGAAAAAGGAAAGAAAACCTTCAAAGCCTCTATTGACCCAAGAAGTGAGTAATATAGAAACTTTTTTTAGTGTAATGAATTTAATCGGGATTTGTTGAATTTGATTTGTTTAATGGGGATTTTTAGTAATATAGAAACTTTCACAAGTCTCCCCCTGGTGTTGAATAAATTTCAATGGCATTTCATCCTCTTCCATTTTTTTTAATATTGAAATATAGATCCAAGATTAAAATTTTGTTTCGGCATATTATTTCAATCACTGAGAAAATGGAAATATTTTTACATGTTTTAGAAATGTTTCTATTCATTCCAGAAACAAAATAAAAAAAATTAAGAATTATTTTTTCAAAACATTAGTTGAAATATACCAAAGTATCTTAAAATATTTTAAAACATTTATGCAAATGTATTGACGCATTACAAAATATCTTGCAAATATTATAAAACACATCAAAGTATTAAAATTTTGATTTCATTACTGATTCGTTTCAGTCTTCTTGAAAACGGAAATGTTTCGGACGTTTCGACCATTTCACAATAAAATTTTGATCATTGGATATGATTCACTCACATTGTGATCTTATCATAGAACTAGTTATTCCTTGTGTCTAAAGGCATGAAATAATAAAAGAAATGATCAACAATAAACATATTTGTATTCACATCCAAAATAAAAATCACAAACATAAAGAAAAAAAAAATGAATTTAAGCATCAATTGTAGTGGGGTGAACGGTGATAGTGGTGATGGACGGCAATGGTAGTGGTGAAAGATAATAATGGTTGTGGTGGGTGGTGGTAATTGTGAGTGGTAATGGTGGCAACGATGGTGGTGAGTTTTGGATGACGATGGTGGTGGTGAGCAATGATAGGTGCTTATGGATGACAACGTGATGGGTGGTAGCGAATGGCAACGATGGTGATGGTGGTGCTGGTGAATGTGGTGGCGGTGAGTCATAGTGGGTGGCAACTGTGGTGGGTGATGACAAGTAATGGTGGTAAGTGTGGTGAGGATTGATGACAGTGGCTGGCGACGATCATAGGCGAAGACGGATGGTAGTGGGTGGTACCTGACGATGGTAGTGAGATAATGGTGGCAGTGATAATAAATATAAGAATTAGACGATGATGATGGTGGGTGGTGGCGACGATAGACGACGGTGGTAGCAATTTGTGATAGGTGACAATAATGATAGTGGTGGTCATGGGGTGGCGACAACGGTAGTAATGTTAATGGTGGTGGTGGTGGCAGCGACGACAACGATGGTAGTAATTATTGTGGTAGAGGTGGTGATGGGGTAGCAATAGTGATGGAGGGTGGTGGTGGGGCGATAGTGGTTGTTGTGGTAGGGATGAGGTGGTGGTGGCAGCGGTGGCGATTGTTGTGACAGAGATGGTGGAAGGGTGACGACAGTGTTGTTGTGGCAGTGGGGGTTGGGGGTGGTAATGGTGGTGATGAGGTGGTTCCAAACACTATCTTTTTTTTTTTAAGTTATAAGTGCTAGAATTACTTTTAAAAAAATCACCTCAAACACACCTTCTGGGACATTTTTTTCAATTAATTTTGGAGTGTTAATATTACTCATCAGATTAACTTTCAAATAAAATTTAAAAAAATCTCAACCGTTAAAAATAAAAGTCATTTTATTCATTTTTGAGATGGCAGCTAATATAAATTTGGTATCCGATGATTCCAATAGCACTACCTTGTATTCTTTTACAATTGAAACAGGAGTAAGGCTAGGGTACTCGTGGAGATGCCCACGGTGAAAAATGACCCGAAGTGTTGATTTTATTTTTGAATTATCTCTAATTGTTGATAAAAAATAATTATAAATATAAAAATGTATAAATGTGGTCCATATCTATTGGTCAAAAAGTAGAGCGATGATCCCCAAACACTCCTATTCAATAAATATACATATTCTCCGTATGGTTAAGATTGGGACTTTTAGGTCACCATTGTTGCAAGTCTTTTTAATCCAATTTGTTTTTTTTTTGTTTTTTTGTTCTAAGGTCAGGAGTGTTCGAATTAGTTTACGCGTATTTTGACTAGACTTCTCCCCAGTGTAATCAAATGTAAGTCATCTACACTAGGATTAAGATATTCATAAATAACTGATTCTTCATCGCCTAATTTCAATGGATTATTAAAATTCAAATTCATAACGTATGAGTTTACAATTCGTTTCTATTATTATTTGAGTTATTCTTTGGTTAAATTTAAATTGTAGCAATCGTTGGATTTATATTTTATTCAAAAGAATAATGTTATTGAAACTTAAGTTACTATAACTAATCTAATTTGTAGACCTAATTCATTCTTGTGAAATTCCTTTTGATCAAAACCGCACTCTTTTGAAAACTACTACTTTCAAACCACTACATTGGTCTACTAAATCAACTCCTCGATTTGCATTAATAACCTTTTTCTGAATTAATTAATGATAATCAAATCTCTATAGATCTTTTAGATAGTGTATCTAAATAGTATTAATTTCTTTAACATTGTCTAAAAAGAGGATATGATGATGACAGCAAAGCAGCTCGACCAACCATAGAGCAGCTCCCATGTTCTCTCGTAAGCAGAGCTCTCTCTCTCTCTCTCCCTCTCCCTCTCTGCCTAGAAAAATGGTTTTCAGTGTATGAAACAGAAGAGACATGCCAGTTAATTAGGGTTAATACTTCTTTAATCTTTGCTTAACTCCTTTTTCAATGTCCAATCCTTCTGTTCACATTTGGGAGGAGTTTCTTGTCATTTTTGCAAAATCATTGGTGATATATTTGTCATACAATAAATGGTTTTAGTCTCTTAACT
>CAUOFW020004370.1:0-31620 GCA_963454935.2 Ilex paraguariensis
CCCTTAAGAATAAAAACAAATGAAATATGTCTTTTTTTTGTGAAATAACTTTTTTAGGGTATAAGATTCCTAACTTTAATTCGAATAAACACTTGGTAATTTTAACAAGATAAAATGTACAACTAATAAACTTCTCGATAATTACAAACCCATCAAATTAATCGAAAAATATAACATTAGCGTCAATGGTAGACAACAACAATAAAAATAGCACAAATACATAAATTTAATTATCATACATAATCCCAACAACTATTCTCAACCATACACCAAAAAAAAAACATAAGTTTGTTTATCATACACAGTATTAAATATTAATTGCATAATATATATATATATATATATATACCCTTTAATATTCTTCTAACAAATTTAGCATTCTCGGCTCTGGGGCCCAACCCTTCGCAACATAATTTGACCAATCCTCGTAAAAAAAGTTTGTCACCAAACTTTTGCGCTTCCTTATGACTCTTCACGTAAAAAATACATTGTTTAAAAATAAGAACTTTTCGCACCTTACGTCCCAAAAGATTTTAAATTCTTTACTTTGCACCTCTCAAAATTAATTTTTTTATATAACTTTTAATGTATTAAAAATATTAAAATATGGCCCTTCCATTATCTTTTTCGTCAAAAACTAATAAAAAAAATTAACAGAAAACTAATAGAAATATCACATTACAACATTTTTGGTTCATTGAGTTAATCTTTAAGGGTGCAAAAGTAAAAAACTTGAAATTTTTCAAGATATAAAATGCAATTCGCCCTAAAAATAAACATGATCACATTAAACCTGTACCTATATGGTGCATAAGAAATCAACTAAAAAATAGCAAAACTAGTCTATACAATAATTTCTAAAAAATAGCAAAACTAGTCTATACAATCTGATGATGCACAAAATTGGATTTATGACTACCAGTCGAGTAATTAATATATGTAATAAATGCAATAAATATAAAGTTAAGATCAACACAGGAAACACACAAATAAAAAGTGGTTCGGTCAGTGTGATCTACTCCAATTTGAAGGTGGTAACGATGGTTGGAGGACTTTATTGATAAAATAGTAGGTGGTAAAGAAAGGGGGCAGAAGTAAGCTCTAAGTGTGGAGATGTAGCTATGAGAGATGTGATTGTGAAAAAGATGTGTAGAGATATACCTCTCTCATGTGAAGAGAATTTATAATTTACAGATACAAAACCTTGAGACGGTGGTGTGAAGGGTAGGTTACTAACTTTTCGGGGAGGATAGCTATAACTAAAATAGGTACAATTAGATATAGTCTTGATCTTAAAGAACGGCTATCCCAGTAATTACTCCCTACGTGCGCTAATCTTTTTAGATTCCTTGAACTTTGAACTAAGTCAAATTCATGAGCAGAACTTGACCTGTCTTTTATTTAATTTGAACTTATCTCGTTAAATGAACCTGACTCAGTTACATCTAGGCTCATCTCAATCAATTTTTTAATTACATTGGACAACTAATAAAGGAGTTACGCGACACTCTGTAGTGACCACCACCCCCCGTAAAGAAGTCAAAAGCTTCACTCTTTCCCATAATAATTCGGTTTACTTCTCTATTTTTTCAAAAATTATGTTATTCCTCACCATCCATACAAGTTAGAAAATTGCCAAAATTGCACAGCTACATAAAATGGAAGATTTTTCCCGATTTCCAAATCCTTCAAAATACATTACCAAAAGAGAAGCACAATTAATCAGTGTTGCCCACACCAAATCAGCCTCCACCACCAACCTATGCCATAAGAACCAAGCAATGGAACAATGAACGAATAAATGGTCAACACTTTCATAGCTATCCTTGCATTGAACACACCAATCAGGGTCTGTGAAATACATTAAACTTGTGAACTTTAAGAATAGATACCGTGAACATTCCCACGCCTGATCAATCCAGATCGAGTTTCAATTGGAAAAGATTTTCTTTTTTTTTAAAACTAAGGATGAATTGATTCTAAAAATGGAACAAAATTTTTAAATTTTTATTCAATGCAATTATAAATGAACCTAAAAAACTCTATTGGAATAAACGAAATTAGTAAAAAAATCCCTCGATGGTCATACAAATTAATAACTAATTTGGAACAATAGACAGGAGAAAATCAAGAAAATGTGCCAGTGGATCATCAAATTCGCTCAAGAAAAGCCAAACAGGTAATAATTTTTACTAGTAAAAAGCAAAACGTCCACCAACAAGCTTGATGTGAAGGTTAGCATGCTTAATATTCACCCTATCCATAAGTTCAAAGAATTATTTTTTTTTGAACAGCATAAGCTCAAAGATGACTAGTTTATTCTGCTGTAGAATTCTCAACCAGCTTGCTGGCTGTTGCTGAACAGATTCATCAACTTGCCAAATGGAATGAAGAATATGAAGAACCATGCTGATCGGTCTTTTGATGTAGGTGAACTCGAAAACAATGTAAAATAGTACAAAGATCTCCGAAGATGATCAATGTATGATGATTGGCCTCTTCCAGTTTTTATCCCTCCAAGTAAAAGGATCTTTAAGTAATCAGAGTAAACGCAAAGCTTTGGCCAAAGGAAAAATTAGAATATTTGGTGTCACAAACCACAGAATTGAGGAGCAGTGAGCACAAGATATGTTAATCATGAAATGAAACTCTTTGTGAACACTAGCTTCTCCAAGGCAGTTACCAAACTAACTTCTACTCCTTTTTACAGCATCTTGGCTTATGAAGATGTGCTTGGGAAAGAATAGTGAACATGGGAGCCTGTGCAAAAAAGTGCACACTAAAATCGATTGGGGTTCCTTTCCAAAGATAGTATAATTAAGTCCTTCAATCTTTTTTGTCGCATAGTTGATTGCAAGTAAATTTTAATTTTGAATCATAAGAAATTTATTTTCGTAAAATCTACTGTTTCAGATATAGTCAATAACAGTAATGTTATGCTGACCAAATTTGGAGTCCAAATGATTTGGCAGCATATTACTTGGAGTCTTTAATGAGGCCTAAATGACATGACACCAAATAAAGAAGTCCAAGTCAGCTGCCATGTCATTTGAGTTTCAAATTTGGTCCCAAAATTTGATCAGCATAGCATTACTCAGTCAATAATATACTATAAAAATAGTTCTAATGTTTCAACTTTTTAGTTTTATATGTAAATTTTTTTTAAGACTTTTAGTTTTGATAACAAATCTTATTAATCGATATTGAAAAAATAATCATCTTTCAAAAAAATTTCAAATGTTAGAACAATCGTTTTTGAACTCTTACCATCTAATATTTTTGTTTCTCACACTAAATACAAGCAAAATATCTTGTTGAATTGTAAATTATTCAAATTTACCATGATTTACTATTTATAAAGAATAATGATTCAATAAAAAAACTCTTTCGGTGATTTTTTTTTTTTCTGAAAGAAACGGTACAGTTTTTTATCGAAGACAACTATTTGAAAGAATGAGAGGCACTAAGATTTCGGGTGCTCTCTCCTCCTATACATTAATATGGTTAACAAAACTTGCATTTCTTGCAAATTTATATGCGACAGTATTCGCAGATTGATATACAGTAGAAACAATAAAACTATGAAAATCTTGAGATATCATATAAACTTGATAAATAATCTTTAGGTGATTGCGTAACAAATAATTGAAGCAACAGAGAGGGAAAAGATATGCTAGTAAATTTTTTCTCTAATAGCATTACTCAATTACTTGATAAACTAAGACCTGTAATATAGTTGATAGATGTTGAGAAAGAGTTATCCATAGTCCATAATTGTGTATAGTAGTGAGGTAATGTGTAAACGTAGGGATGAAGCATGGATTAGTATAAGACTTAGAAACAAAAAATAGTGCGTAGAATAAAAGATACATATTCACCATAATATTTCTTGTACGAAATTAGAGGACCTAGTGCATTAAATTTGTTGGAGTAATAGCAAACGTCATACAATATTGAGACATAGTTATTGTCTGTACCTGAAGGTACAAAGTAATAAAAAATGGTAAATAATAAACATATTTGTATTTATATCCAAAATTAAATTACAAACATAGAGAAAAGATAAATAAATTTAAATATCGATTTGTAGTGGGAGTGAGAGGTGGTGGGCGGCAGTGGTGGTGGTAAGAGACGGTGTTGGTTGTGATGGGTGGCAAGGACCGTGGTGGCGACGATGGTGGTGTTGGTGGCGGCGACGACGATAGTGACTGCGGTGGCGGCAGTGGTGGTGGCAGCGACGACAGGTGGTGTTGGTGATGGCGGCAGCGAGGGTGACCGCGGCAATAGTAGTGGTAGTGGTGGTGGTGGTGGTGGTAGTGGCAGTGGTAGAGGTGATGGTGGTGGTAGAGGTAGTGGTAGGGCGTTTTCAAACACTTTTTTTTTTTAAGTATTTATGAGAAATAATTTTTAAAAGTACTTTTAAAAATTCACTCTAAATACACCCTTAGTGATCCATTTTTCCTATTAAATTTAGAGTATTAATATTAGCCGTTAGATTAATTTTAAAGTAAAATTTAAAATGATCTCAACCGCAAATAGCAAAAATCATTTTGTTTATCTTTTGAGATTTGAATTGTAAACTAATTTATTATATAGATATTGTTAACTCAATTATGGTGGTACATAAAGCTTTGTACTATCTTATTTTTCTCTCCTTTAATTTTGTCTCAACTTGGTTATTTTGAACCCCTAGTTCTCTTCATCCACTACCACATAAAATTAATCAAATTAGGAAGGAGAGGACTTGAAAAACGTTTCCACTCTATTTGCTAACTCTTTCAAAACTTTACTTATCCATTTACAAAACATGGCTTCATTCTTATGAATCTTGTCAAAGTCTAGACTGACCACAAAATTAAAGACGATAAAAATAATGGGGCGTTGACATGGCAATGCTAATTAAGTAATATGACAGTGCTAACTAAGCAATACTTCAATTTGGCACTTGCTCTTAATGTCAAAATTTTGGAGCGTTTAAAATTTTGACAAAATAAAATATTGAAGCTTGTTTTAGGTTTTGGTGGAGAAATCATTATATATTTTAGAAGGGTGATCTCATAGTTCTTGGTCTATGAAGATGCATTGTTAGGTGCTCCATTCGATTTTTTTGTTGAGGTTGAACCTAAACCTGTGCTCGAGAGATAGTTGTCCATACACTAATAAGCGATGTATGGATTCTCCAGAAGAGAAGAGTCGTGGTGGTCCCCTCCAGACCGTCCAGATCCCACGATTGAATCGAAGGTTGGATCTACATTGAATCTCACCTGAATCGCCCTATCTATCCTCATGAGGAAAAGTTTGGTTTCAAACCCCGGTTCAAACAGGAGGAGTACATCATGCTAATGTTGCCTTAGATGATCCACATCTCAGTAAATTTTACGTAATCAACCTCGCCACATAAATGCCACAACATTTGGTCTTTGGTTTTTTTCTTTCCTTATAGCGTTACCCAATATAATATCTGGATGGGTTGAGTTCGAAATTATATGATAATTTTCCACAATGTCAAAATAAAATAGTACAAGAATAGAAATATTGTGCATTGCACATAGCTGCAACTAGTAAATTTTATCCATAAATTTTCATATAAATTTTATTTGGTTAATATTTTCACCTAATATTTCTCTTTGGCCCCCCATTTTGAATTTTTTGGTTTCATTAATGCATAAAAATCTATAATATCAAACAGAGTAGACTTCAATAAATTTATCTCACAGTTTTAAATAAACTCATCCAACGGCCACCAATAATATTCCTCTAAAAAATCTATAATTAAAGTAAATTGAAGTAATTTTTTTAAAAAAATTTACTGATTAATTTATGTTGCATCATACGTTCAAGCACGGGTTACCCCTAATATTTTATTTATGTGTATATATGTATGAAAGAAGTTATATTTGCACATACACACATATACATTAATACACTATCAATATACATAGGTAAATGTACAAGAAAATGTACCTTGGGGAAAAAATTAAATCCACATCCATAATCTATCCTATCAACCTCTTGTATGGTCACCTGAAGCGTCCCGTGGAGCAGGTGCGATGCCATGGTTATACCTCAATACTTTCAAATTTGCTGAAAAGAAACAAACAGGAAAAGATGATTAGGAAACAAACGTATATTGAGGTGAGAGAGTAATCCAATGATAAGTGCTCACTTCCGCTCTGCCTACATGCGATTGTGGGTTTCAAACTATATCACATAGAACGGGAAAAGGAGAAAGAGCACAAAAGCGTCAACATTCAAAAAACTTTGAAAGCGAAGTGCCTTGAGAGCTTCAAATTATATGTATAGAGACACACATTCACTAATAACAATTTAATATAAATCAAATATATAAAATTAAAATTTCATGCATAACTATGACACAAACTATTTCATTTTTAGATATATATTAATTATAAAGTCCTAAAATGACAATTATAATTTCCAAACATTATTTTAGTTTGACATGTATATTTAAATTGTGTCAATGCTTCTCAAATAAAAATTTGTAAGAGCGCTAATTAGTCAAATTCATGAATTTTGTAAAATAAGAACGAGAATTCACATAGAATTTGCTCTCGAAGCACTAGAACGTTAAGAGTTTAGAAAAATTATGCAACTAAGGTTCCAACCTCATTCTCGTCTCTCTTCCTAGGAATTTAGAAAAAGAAAAAAGAAAAGAAACAAACATATCGAGGGACATGTCGCATGCATATATCCATACCAATATATATATGTGGGGGGGGGGGGGGGTTCTTTGTGTTTGTGCATCTGTGTGTGCATATTTGGAAGATTTTATGATATTTAAAAATAAAAACAAAAAATGAACCTTGAAATGGGAAGGTGGTGGCTTGAATTTACAGAAATGTTTTGCTGCAACGGAGTCTTAGCAGTATTTATTTACAACCCAAAGAATCTAATCTAGAGGTTTTCATTAAAGAAAGAGATAGCTTTTGTTCATAGCTTTCCACTTCCTTTGTGCAAACTTATCATATCATAATTATATAGGAATGACTTATCTCATGGTCAAGTGATGTCCAATTCATAAATGGTGTCAAATTTTGTTTAATTCAAAATTATATTATTTATAATTGTGTGGATGTCTATCGTGTCCGATTCATGTTTAGCAAGTTTGTGTCGAGTTTAACAAGTTTACCAATACACCTACACTTTTATTATCTTATGAAAAGACTTCAATTTTGAATTAATTTTTTGTGGCAAAACGTGTCCAAAGTGGTTGGGTCATGCATACGTATTTAAACATCACTCTTATTACACCAATACACCTATGTGTGTGTGTGAGAGAGAGAGAGTGAGAAAGAGAGAGAGAGAGAATCTGTTTCGAGCTTTACTTGGAAAATTTGCAAAGATATCTAAGAGGAATGAGAGTAGAAGAAAGGCAGGTTTAGTTGAACGGGCAAAGCAAACTATCCAATGAAGTGACATCGTGGGTTTAGTTTGGGCCTTAAATTTGGGCCCAAATTCTTGACAATGAACACAATTAAGGGGAAAGTGGTTTTATTTTCAAATTATATTTATACATTAAGCATTTCCTAGTTTTATGGGATTACTTTAATATTCTGTCTGTATTTGGATATATGACTGTATTTGAATTTTAAATTTTAAAACCCTCCTTTTTTACCATAGTCGTCTTCTTCGACTAGCTATACGTTGGAAGCCTGAAGACAAGTTGTCTTCGACTGTCTCGATCCCTGCCTTTTTTTACCATAGTCGTCTTCTTCGACTGGCAATACACAAAATTTTTTTGGCCAGACATTGGAAGCCTGAAGTGTTGTTATCTTCGACTAGCAAGATGCTGGAAGCCTGAAGTGTTGTTGTCTTCATAACAGTATCATCAAGGTTTGAATTCATGTCCTTAGTATCTTAACCACTTGCATTTTAAATGTGTTAATGTATATATGTTTTAAGGATTTATGTACTTGCATATATGATTTTATTTTCTGCTTCATTATATCTATTCTTCTAATATTTTCAGAGATTTTGGCAATGGAAGAAATGGTGTTGTTATTATGTACATACTGTAATGCTACCTCAGTATTCAAAGTATATGTGCTAATTCAAATATATCGAATTTTCGTGAAGTTTGCGAGACTTTGGAGGAGTTGTTTAATTTGTCAATCTAGTTGTCATAATTTATACCCGGTTACCCCCACTTACATGTTGCGCAATGAGATGGATTTGAATAATTTGATTGAATTGAAACATAGTTTCCTAGGAAATTACGTTGTAATTAAGGTATTTATGGAAGATGTTGAGGGCAGGTCAATGGGTGATAATCATTTATTGCAAGATGTGAACATAGGTGATGTTGTTGAATGTGAAGTAGACTTATTACACAGTTTTATTGGTTACAATCAGAAAGTTCTTCTAACAATTGGGTGGGGTAATGAAATACGACACATAAGATAGAAATTTCAAGGTCGTGCACTACAGTTTCAAAAATTCTTAACAATGAACACAATTAAGAGAAAATTAGAAGGGGGTACACCAAATTAGAGTTAATTGTAAAAAATATACACAGAAAAAAATGTAGGCTTAAAAAGTCTTTAATTTTGATACTTATTTGTTTCCATTTACGTTATTTGAATTTTTCATATTTTCTTCTAACCTTTGTATCCTTCCTTGATCTATGCGTAATTTTTTTGGAAAGTGGTTTTATTTTCAAATTATATTTATACATTAAACATTTCCTAGTTTTATGGGATTACTTTAATATTCTGTCTGTATTTGGATATATGACTGTATTTGAATTTTAAATTTTAAATCCCTCCTTTTTTCCCATAATCGTCTTCTTCGACTAGCTATACGTTGGAAGCCCGAAGACAAGTTGTCTTCGACTGTCTAGATCCCTGCCTTTTTTTACCATAGTCGTCTTCTTCGACTGGCAATACACAAAATTTTTTTGGCCAGACATTGGAAGCCTGAAGTGTTGTTATCTTCGACTAGCAAGACGCTGGAAGCTTGAAGTGTTGTTGTCTTCATAACAGTATCATCAAGGTTTGAATTCATGTCCTTAGTATGTTAACCACTTGCATTTTAAATGTGTTAATGTATATATGTTTTAAGGATTTATGTACTTGCATATATGTTTTTATTTTCTGCTTCATTATATCTATTCTTTTAATATTTTCAGAGATTTTGGCAATGGAAGAAACAGTGTTGTTATTATGTACATACTATAATGCTACCTCAGTATTCAGAGTATATGTGCTAATTCAAATATATCGAATTTTCGTGAAGTTTGCGAGACTTTGGAGGAGTTGTTTAATTTGTCAATCTAGTTGTCATATTTTATACCCGGTTACCCCCACTTACATGTTGCGCAATGAGACGGATTTGAAAATTTGATTGAATTGAAACATAGTTTCCTAGGAAATTACGTTGAAATTAAGGTATTTATGAAAGATGTTGAGGGCGGGTCAATGAGTGATAATCATTTATTGCAAGATGTGAACATAGGTGATGTTGTTGAATGTGAAGTAGACTTGTTACCCAGTTTTATTGGTCACAATGAAAAAGTTCTTCTAACAATTGGGTGGAGTAATGAAATACAACACATATGACAGAAATTTGAAGGTGGTGCGCTACAGTGTCGAAAATTCTTGACAATGAACACAATTTAGGAAAAATTGGAAGGAGGTATACCAAATTAGAGTTAATTGTAAAAAATATACACAGAAAAAAATGTTGGGTTAAAAAGTCTTTAATTTTTATATTTATTTGTTTCCAATTACGATATTTGAAATTTTTATATTTTCTTCTGACCTTGGTATCCCTCCTTAATTTATGCGTAATTTTTTTGGAAAGTGGTTTTATTTTCAAATTATATTTATGCATTAAACATCTCCTAGTTTTATGGGATTACTTTAATATTTCGTTTATATTTGAATATATGACTGTGTTTGAATTTTAAATTTTGAAACCCTCCCTTTTTACCATAGTCGTCTTCTTTGACTAGCTATACGTTGGAAGAATAAAGACAAGTTGTCTTTGACTGTCCAAAACCCTGCCTTTTTTTACCATAGTCATCTTCTTCGACTGGCTATACACAAAATTGTTTTGGCCAGACATTGGAAGCCTGAAGTGTTGTTGTCTTCATAACAACATTATTAAGGTTTGAATTCATGTCTTTAGTATGTTAACCACTTGCATTTTAAATGTGTTAATGTATTTAAGTTTTAAGGGTATATGTACTTGCATATATGTTTTTATTTTCTATTTCATTATATCTATTCTTTTAATAGTTGTGTTGCTGTTATGTACATACCGTAATGCTACCTCAGTATTCAAAGTATGTGCTAATTCAAATATATCGAATTTTCGTGAAGTTTGCGAGAGTTTGGAGGAGTTGTTTAATTTGTCGGTCCAGTTGTCATATTCTATACTTGGTCACCCCACTTGCATGTTGTGCGACGAGACGGATTTGAATAATTTGATTGAATTGAAACGTAGTTTCATAAAAAAATTATGTTGAAGTTAAGGTGTTTGTGGAAGATGTTGAGGGCGGGTCGGAGGGTGATAATCATTCATTACAAGACGTGAACATATGTGATATTGTTGAATGTAAAGTAGATTTGTTACCCAGTATTACTGGGCACAATGAGAAAGTTCTTCTAACAATTGGGTGGAGTAATGAAATACGACACATAGGACAGAAATTTCAAGGTGGTGCGTTACAATTTCGGAAAGCACTTAGCAAATACTCGATTGAGGCTAGTTTTAAATTTAATTATGTAAAAAATTATAAATCAAGGGTTATAGCTGAGTGTTTCTTTAAGTATTCTTCTGGTTGTGGGTGGTATATCAATGCAACAGTGAAGAAAACTCCTAATTTGTTTTTTATATTAGAAAATTAGACAACGAACACAGTTGTGGTGTGGATCCACGAGCGACAGAAAACAAGAGGATGAGTTCTAAATTGATTGCAGATTTGATGGTTAATCATGTTCGTGGACATACCACGTTGCGTCAAACAGGGGGCAGTTGCTAAATTTTTTTCTAATTATGGAGTCATTATATCTTATAATAAAGCATAGGAAGAAGTTGAGAAATCAAAAGGTATACTTTTGGGGGACCACTCATTATCGTATCAACAATTATGTTGGTATGTGGATGCAACAAATTGTACTAATCTGGACAACCAGATTGTGTTAGATTGTAATCATGATAATAGCCGTTTCAAAAGGTTGTTTGTTTATTTTAAGGATTGTATTAAAAGGTTTAATTATTATCGACTAATACTTTTTTTGGATGGCACATTTTTGAAAGGCATGTATAGAAGT
Organism: Ilex paraguariensis; assembly: GCA_963454935.2. NCBI lineage: Eukaryota > Viridiplantae > Streptophyta > Magnoliopsida > Aquifoliales > Aquifoliaceae > Ilex > Ilex paraguariensis. The sequence continues at coordinate 11,298 of CAUOFW020004370.1, forward strand.
AATCTTCTATCGGCAACAGCAAAAGATAGCAACCAAGGTAAAGTTTAATACAAATTTTAGAGTGATAAATTGGGTGGTTATGTTAAAATGTAATCGTTATGTTACACTATATTTGTTAAATTATTAATGGTGATTAAACACAGTGCAACAATGTAAGTTACACTATGTTTTTATTTTAATTTTCACGAATATTTATGTGGTTTATTTCAAGTTTGTTTCCTTTAGCATTTGCGGTCGTTGATTCGGAAAATGAATCAAACCGGTTTTGGTTTTTAGAACAGCTGTCTAAGATATTGGATCACTCTTAGGTTATTACGTTTGTATCTGATCGTAACTTGAGTCTGTTAGAGGCAATGCCAAAAGTTTTCCTAAATGTTCATCATGCATTTTGCTTGTAGCATTTGAAAACTAAATTGCAGGATAAATTGAGTTGTGCTCATTTTTTCAATGTATTCCGAGAACACATAGTGATTTTGCTACATGAGTGTGCTTATACACCAACACAATCGTTTTTTAATGAGAAGATTGAACAGTTTCGTCGTGAAGGTAGTTCTAATGTGGATAGGTTCCTGTCCAATCTTCCATTTGAACATTGTACAAATGCTCATTTTACGGGGAAACATTACGGTGAGATGTGTTCTAATACTGCAGAGTCATTTAACGCGTGAATTTTGAAACTTCGCCATTTATCTATTACTAGTATGGTTGACACTATTAGAGGATAGATAATGAATCAAATTGGTCGAAGGATGATAATAGTCTCACAATGGAATGAGAATTTATGTCCCAATATGTCTTCGAGATTACAAGCTACATTTGATGAGGGGAGGTCCTGGACTATACGAGTCTCAAATAACCAAGTGTACGAAGTGATGGCATATGCTTTGGTGATAGTTGATATTGTGAATGACAAATTTTCATATTGTCAGTGACAAATAAATAGGTTTCCTTGTTCACATGTTGTGTCGGCAATACAAAAAGTGGGGCAGAATATATTTGAATTTGTTGATTACTATTATCATGTGAGCACATACCAGAAGTCATATTCTGAACCTATTTTTCCAATCTCAACTATATATTGTGTTGAAATTTCGCAGGAAGATGTTAATATTTTGCCTCCATATTCTAAGAAACAACCTGGTAGACCAAAGAATAGCAAAATTCAGGAGGAAACACATTAGACGAATTCGTTGTGGCTGGTGTGGGTGCTTAGACAGTCACAACAAGAAATCTTGTAACGAGCCGTTGTAAACTTAGTAAAGCTATTATTTAATGACATTGTTCACTGTTTTAAGTTTTGCGCAATTTGTTTTTACAATCCTTTTTTGGGCTTGTCTGTTTTAGTGATGTTTTCACATTTTAAATTATATGCTTTTTTTTTGGTCTAACATTTGATGGATTACTCTATATGCAACCCACATTGGCACTGTAAAGTGAATTTATACACTATTGGAAGAGTGTATCAATGACAGTGAACAATGTAACAATATCTTTCTCCAAACATAGTCTCAGAAGTTCTTGTAATTGTTTCCAGCCAAATGGCCAAAATCGCACATCTCCAAAGAGTTTTAGTTGTGGTCACACACGGATTGCTATGGTAATTCAAGTATTAAATAGCACATGTTAGGAAGTGTATATACACAAAGCTAGAGTATGCTTGGTAGCTGACTTGGTGCAACCTCCGACCTTTAAAAGCTTGTCATGGCTTAATATGAAAACAATAAATATGAGGAATTGTGTCATTTTTGTAATACCCCACATGCGTTTAAATAAAATAAAAAAAAATAAAAGACATAGGTGTTCAGTAATTATTTCATTTGAAATGATAAAATAGTATAACTCAAGGAAAGAGTAGTTAAAAGATTAGTTTCGGTATGAAAATGTACAAAATAAATCATAAAAGAACTTGAACTAATTAGGTCGATGTAGAAAAGTATGTAGGATAAGTTAGGATTAAAGTTGGAAGGATTGGAAGTGAAAAGGGGCGCCCAAATGGGCGCTGGGGCGCTGCTCCGGGTACATTGCCTACTCCGGACCAGTTGTCGTAAAATCGTCATAACTCTTGCTACAATGGTCCGATTGAGCTGAACTTTTGACACAATTCAGAAGACATCTAGATCTACAACTTTCATGTTTTGTATTTTTTCAGATTCAAAGTTTATCATGATCAAAAATAAGGAAAACAGTAAGTCTGGAAAACCCCCAAAACAGACGATGAACAGTAAAAGTCGGGATTTTTGGGTTTTAAAACACCCATTCCAAGCCCTATTTCTCCCATTCTTCATTTCCCTTCCACTCTAAATACCTTAGAGCCCTAAGAGAAGAGAAAAGGGAGAGAAAAACACCAAGGTCAAGAGAGATTCCCACCTCATAAAGACCAAAACCGAATTTCTCAAGTTTTCTCTTCTCCACCCATTTCTTTTGCTTCTATTCCTCAACCACTCACACCCAAATCTCTAGAAACCCTAGGAGGACGAAATTAAGAGGAAAAGGAAGGAGAATAGGAAGATTTTGAATCTTGGGTCTTAGATTGAAGCTACAACCAAGAGGTAGGGGATTTCTTCCTAATTTCTTACATTGAGGCTAGGGTTTATGTATATACATATGTTTTCCACTCCCATCCATATTTATTGATATGATTTGTATGATTCTTAATTCTCCTTGTAATAAATGCTATGTTTGAATAATGGGATGGTTTGGTAACCATTAAATTTCTCTTTTTCATCTTCCAAACTTGGTTTTAAGAAAAATTGAGTTTTCTCCATATATTGCCTTGGTTCTCACTTTATAAATTTAGTGTTCGATATTGTTCAACGAAAATGATCTTTATATTGATCTTTTGCTCATTTTAATTCCATCTTGCTATGACGCTTTACTTGTGAAATTTGGGTATTTTGCGATTAATTGGTAAAATGTGAATTGATTGAGAATATGTTGGTTTACTCATTGTATGGTGGTTGGGAGGGACTTAGATTACCTACGAGATATGCCGTAGAGTGTAAATGTCAGTTGAACCCAGTGGGGGGGGAGATGGTTTCTTGCACTTGTAGTGAGTTGTCATTTGGTAATGCGACCACTATCGTACGCCTGGAGTTCGAACTAGGGTTGGTATACCATTCCTGGGGAGGGACTCGTCACTGCCATTGGGATGGTAGACGCCCCTTCCCTAAGCACTTGTGATTGTGATTATAAATGGGTGGACTAGGTATAATCGTTGGGTAGATTCATGAGAAACAATCAACATACATGGTACGGGGATGAACCAACATAAATGTGATGATTGGCTGGAATGGCTTGGCCGGTGCATTGGTATGGGACGATGCATCGGAGGGAGCCCCTCCTAATTGACTTAATGTTGGAAATGGTTTGCTATGGTTAAACTTAATTTATTTCTCTCCTTAACTACTGTATGACTTAAACTTGAGATCTATTTAAAATGTCCCGTTTTACTTCAAATTCATATATGTTATTTATGAAATGTGACCGACCCGTTTTGTATTTTATAAACCTTGTTGGAGTTGGGAAGATTTTGCTACAGAGCCTAGTGCTCATCCCCTACTGTTAACATTTTTCAGACTATATCCTTGAGGAGGAGCCAGGAGTCGAGGAGCCCGTTCTTTGGGAGACTCCGATCGACGGGAGCGTAGATCCCGAGGTGGACGCCTAGAGCGGCCCTTCTATTTTGTTCTAGACTAGGCTATGTTTTTTTGAAAGATTGTAAAGTCTAGTTATCTTTTGAAATTCCGCTGCTTATCATAGTTTAATTCTTTGGGAATGTACATGCCATTGTGGGCATATTTTTTTGGGTTAACATGTAAATTTGATGGATTGATTATATAGTAGTTAATTGGACCCGGTGTGGTCATTATAGTAGAATTGCACAGGTTGGATTTTGTGGTAGAGCTCCCCGTACAAAGGAGACTCTGCCCGAATTTTGTTAAAATATCAATGGTTGATGGATAAAAATTTCTTATTTATGGATTTATTTAGTGCTCTCATGACTATGAAAGGTTTTAGAATGTCATGCCGTCCGAGGGGGTATTTGGGGCGTTACAATTTTGGTCTACAATGAATTTGGGATATTTTATTTGTCCACTTGAAAACTACCTAATATTTAATATTTAATGGATAGTGAATTTACACACTGTTAGAACAGTATATCAATAATAGTGTATCGAGAATAGTGTAACAATAATATACACACAACTAGCTCTACATTTTCAAGTTCTCCATTAAAACACTAAAACAAAGAAAGCACAATTTATCAAAAAAAAAAACAAAGAAAGCACTAGGAATCAGTAAAGTGTCGCACACCGCAACTTTCAAACTTGGTATTGATATTACTAGTTATAACTTTGTCAATGATATTTGATCACATATCTTACACAATCAACCTTATTTTTTTAAAGGGTTATAATTAACCTCTTTTCATTTTTTTTTTTGGTTTGCATAGTTATTGTATATTTGCTTTTGGTTCATCTATATTTAATCAATCTTTAATTATTAAATATGATGAAAAAAAATAAAAATATATCAAATTATTTTTGCCTATTAGAAAACAAATTAAAACTTATAGTTAGAACGTGTTCACCCTAGAATATATTTCTAGCTTCGCCACTGGATCGATTCTTATGTTATTTTTTGATGCTAAGGTTCGAACTTGGGTTTGGTAAAATCAAGCTTGATTTGGTTTCACTAGAATATGAAAATTGATGATATAAACAAAAAAATAAATAAATAAGAAACACCATTCTTAAATTAAGCATATGAAATCAGATGCTTAAGAAACACCTTGACTGGTTTGATCAGTTATATTTTTATAATGTCTTTATGGGTTTGGGGACGCCATTTATATAAAAAAAAAGGTACAGTAAAATTACTCATGGAGTAATAAAATGGTATCCACCCATCATTTTTCGGTACTATACCGACGAGTGAATGAATTGTAAAGATGATGGGGTTGTGGGAACACCATTTCCTAAACATGATATAAGAAGACTATCCATATCATTTTCCAAGGAAATGTTAGGGTACTACAATTTTATTTTTTGGTACTACAGCAAAAAGAGAAAAAACTTCAAAAAGTAACTAGTTTTTTTCTATTAAAAAAAGTGATAAAATTCACCCAAAAATATAATAAATGTGTCTAAAAAATGGTACGTGAATCAGGTAAAAAAATAATAAACAGTATCAAATTTTTTTCGGTGGCGCAATGTCCCCTCCTAATCCTGATGGGAATTTGGGATATTTTCATAGAATGAGATCCGCTTCAGTACACTTTCTCTTCAAATTTTATTTTTTTTACATATTATCAACCATGCATTCAAGTAAAACCCATTGTATACAAGTGAGTCTCTCACTCATTAATGCCTTCATGGACGAAAGAACCCAACAAAACACCATTCACTGAGTAGTTGTCTCATTTTGGATTTCAAAGGTGTTGTATTTGACTGTGAAACTCATTCAAATACTCCCATATTCATGCACCAGTTGCCACAAATTGAAAATAGATTTAAAAGTTAATGCTAACGATATTCAAGCCAAGAATTGCAAGCAAAAGTACAACATTTTCAACATTATGTTTATAACAATACAGATACATAGTTTATAGCATGAATAGGCAAAACACTACAAGCATACAGAGGCAAGGGTATTAATAGAACATGGCAGAGTGGCCTTGAGGCCAGAAAGTTCAAAAGCAACCATAACGTCGTGTCCAGAAAAGTTTGAAGCAACGATAGAAGAAAACTTCAAACAACTTTGATTATCCGTCTCCGTCATATCCGATCAGCAACGTACCTCACAAAAGCATTGATTGGCTTAGTGAGGTCAGCATTTCCATCTCCGCCACACCTAATTTTGATCCGGGAAAGGTAATCAACTGTTATCCAAGCAAAGCTCAACATTACTGTCTCCACATCCCCGGCCTGGCCCAACTATAGAAGCAAAAAAGCTTGGGCTTTAGGCCCAATAATTTTAGGAAAGCCCCTTAATTTTAGCTAAATAGGTGGTCCACTTTATAATTTTAAGTCCATGAAAAATTATAAGTTCTACAAAAAAGTCTTAGTTAAAATTTAAGGTCAATCAAAAAATTTAATTTTAATAATTTTTTAAACCCATGATTCATCCCATAATAATAAAAACCAAAAAAATCAAAATTTTATTAAAAAAAATTGATGATATACTCAAAAGTCATGTCATAATTTACATATCTTTTATTAACCACATCTCCTCTCTCCCTCTCTCTCTCTCTTTCTCTCTCTATAAAGCCCCTCCCTCTCATTTTTATTCTCACTCTTCATATCAATTTCAAATAAAAAAAATTTTTAATTATTAATTTAACTTAAAAAATAAAATTATTAAATGTTAATAGTTTTAAAAAAATTATCTTGATTTCGGATGTTTCTTAATACATAACAATTTTTTTAACATTGATCGTTTAGATTTATTTTAAAAATAAAATATTTTAAAGCAAATTTTATAAATGAAAGAAAATACTTCAATTGAGACACCAATTTATATAAAAACATTAGATTTTTTTTCTTCAAATGTATGCATTTCTTATAGAATATTTTTATTAATTTTTGTAATAGTTACTTCTACAAAAAGAAGTTTCCCAAAATTAAAATCGATAAAATCTTATTTAAAATTGACTACCACAAGAAAAAATAATTAGATTAGCGATATTATCAATGAAAAAAAAATATGATAATAAAATTTAAATATAAAAACTCAATTTATACTTTTAAAACTCAAAAAATGAAAAAATTAATTATAATCAAAATTTTTAACACTAAAAAGGCTTCAAAATAAATTATCGTTTTAGCCCTCAAATTGCCTTGAGCCGTTCTGCCATATCCCCATCTGGCTCTTGCAACTCCGTTGACTTCTTCCCCCAACTAGGATGATAAGTGACTTGATACCATGCTGATGCCTTTTGTTCATAAATGGCATGCTTCTCGTCATCAGAAAGTTGATCGAAATCTGAGTCCATTTTCTCAAAAACTTTCCTGAACGCTTTCCTGAGGGCACTGTAAGCATGTTTGAGTCTTTCTTTCAGCTGCCCTTGCTTGTTGCTACTATACTATGGCAGGGACCAAATGTGCCCAGTCACAATCTCTTCCTCTCTGCCCACTTTATACAGTCCCACAAGTCCATTTAGCTGCCCACCATAGGAGCACTTATGGCTCCACGCATCGGTAATGAAATTTGTGGATCCGGGGATGTAAAGGTCTGCATCATAAAGAATGTCTTGAGGAACAAATTTTAGCTCTACCACTTCTTTGTCATTAGCATCTATGACTTGGCGGTATAGCTTGCCCAAAATTTTTTCTGACTTGTATGACTGAAATTCCTCTTTCTCCATAAAATAGGGATACATTTTCGGTTTGAGTTCAAATGGCATGGTGACAATCTTTCCAGTTTTGGGGAAATCAACTGCTGTGGCAACAAGCTCTGCCAATTTGATGCACTTCTCATCCAATGCTCCATATTCACTGAGGTCAGCGTGAACCACATGAACATTGCAAATCGTACCCAGATTCTCATTAACCATGTGTTTAGTGAAAAATTTTCTTATGTCCTGTAAATTAAAAAAATAACATTCGCATCTTATCAGAAAAAAACAAACGTACAACATGCCATTGGTAAGTTCCCGATATCCAAACTCATCGCCCAAACTCTATAAGGTTTCTTTGCTATCTTTATGGTGGTGACCTTAGATTGAAATCTCTCTGGTAAATATCTCAATATCTTCTAAAGCTAGACCATATCATTATACTTCTTTCGTACGGGGAAAGATGAATTTACTATGTCACCAAGTCGTGCATAGAATTTAGTGAAGGTCTCACTTTGCTTCATCCTAAGTGCCTCAAATTGAGAAATCAACCTTCGACGTTTGGACTTCTTTGCAACACTTGTTCCCTCATGGAAAGCCTCTAAAAAGGCGTCTATATAGGGTGAATTCTCCTTCGTATGCGTCTATTTCCGATTCCCCGAGCTCAACCAATATCTGGCATCGCCTATAATAAATTGGGAAAAACAATAAGTAGAAATGGCAACATTAGAACTAGTGAATAAAATAGAAATAGAGTAGAAAGGAGGGCCTGGTCAGCAAAATCCTCTCTAACTCAAGAGAACAATACTATGGAACTCCACAGAATTTCTGAGGAGTTGGATGCACGGAGGAGAGAAAGCAATGAAACTGATCCCATAGACGTCTACCATAAGGCTGATGCTTTAATTTGAGTGGGAATGAATGGGAACGAAGGAACAAAAGTCTTCTCATAATCGATACCAAAAGTGAGTCTGAATTTTCCTCAATAATGGTCTTTCCGTCAAGAAGAGGTTTGCAACCGCTCTATATCTAATAAGGTAATAAACGCATCTTCTGCAAGACTGGCAATTCCTCAGACATGGCCTGATGCCACTGAGGGATCCTTACTGCCTCACTCTCATTTTGCGACTTCAAAGAAGAATGAACAATGGCAAGCACTATGTTGGGTCAGACACAAACTATATGGGTGTCACAAATAAGACTTTTCACCTCATACTTCTTTGGAAGTCTCACACGTACAGATTCTCTGGAACTCATTTGGAGACATGACATTGAATATCACATTCGATCATTTCGAGTTCTAACCACTCACCCCAATCATCCTTGTCTATTTGTTAACAAGGTTTTGCAATCTCGCCTGCCTCAGTGGTCTCGGTAGGAGGTTTCCATCCCCATTGGGTGTTCAACACTCATACTCATGGATGAACTTAAAGAATGCTCTCATTCTAGCCTTTCAATAGACATAGTTGGTTCCATCAAACAAAAGAGGTCTTGATATTGAGCCACCTTCTCATTGGGTATCCATCAATAACAAACTCATTGTTATGAAGAACCTCAAGCAAACACAAACTAGGTCAAAACTCTCAGAAATACATACAAAGTGCTTCTCGGGGTACTGATGCTTTGATACTAATTGAGAGTGCGAGTTGGATCGCCCCAAAACGCTTGTGGAGTCTACCTAGGTAGACCTAGAGTAGGGTTAATAGGTCTTAAGCACTCCTTTTTGTAGAAATTACGCCTAATTAATAACCTAATTCATTCATTTGTCAATTAATTGATCGATTCATGCTTACACCCCTCAATCTGACACACAAACCCATTAGATAAACAAATGTATGTAAAATAGTCAAATTCAACAATCAATCAAAATGAATAATTCACCAGCTTTATCTCTCATAATTCACCAACTTTATCTTCACAAAGCCCTTCCACAAATTCAACTGACTACAAGATCACCAATTAATGAATGAACAATTCAAGTATTAGCTCTTTGTTGATGACATTCCGGATACGATACTTGTCGAATTCTCGATGATCCATATCAGATAACATGACACAAACCCAAATATTCACACAAACAAATGGTTCCAATTTGAGTTCAGTAAATTTTGGCATGAAATGTTGTGATACGACACTTCAAACAAATCCATTACTCTGATCAAATCTAATTTCGGAGTTTTAATCCATCTATCTATCAATAGAATCTCCAGATGCCAAATCATCTCTTCATGCATAATCATTTGAGAGCATTAAGATGGGTTGGGTCTCATAGAAATGTGGAAACGTGAATACATAAAATAAACCTCCAAATGCTAACAAGACTGTTCATTACTAGGTAACACAAACAAGTGGTTAATAGTTGCTTATAGAATTACAAACATTAACACCACTACGACAGTAACTAGAACAGTGCCTTAAGTAGTGAGGACTGATGGAAGATCTTCTGACCTGGTGCCAAGGATTTTGGCATTGGTGTCTGGAAAAAATTCAATCCCTGGCAATGTACCAATCATTCCATTGCTAGAGATTTCAACGGGGTAGCGAAGGAGATGGACAAGAAGATTGCCGATGTATGTATCAGTTGAGTAAAACTTCCAATTTTCATCAGCAATTCGATTAACAAACTGGACACAATCCAAACTCTCTGGGTGCACAAAGATGTCGGGCACCATGCTCATATGCTCACCCCATAAGGATAGACGAAAATTGAATATTCTACCCCTGGCTGGTTTTGTAGTTGCTAAATGATGGGGTTGATAGGCTCCCATTGCAATCTCGGAGTCCCTGGCACCATCCATTGATCTTTGGTTGATGTTCGCTGATCCGATGATTATGTATTCATCATCAACTACAAAAGAAAAAACAAAGAAAAAATAGAGCAGAATTTTAAAACTTAGTATTAGATCTTATCAAACTCCATCATGAAGTATTTTTCTTGTCATAATTTTTTAGTTCTTAATTAACTTAATGGCAGTGTGCACATGCAAACATTTTGAGAGATTTGTATACTTACCTATCATCATATTTGCATGAACATAGATCATGAAGCGACGCGCCTGCTGAGCTCTGCTATAATCAGTATCAGGATCTGGTTTCTCTGGAGGTGTGTATTCTCCCATCTTCTGGCCCTCACGATTCCCGAGACAGAAAAAAGTCAAGTAGTCCCTAAGGTTTGCAGTGAGTCCCTTAGCACTCAAGGCTTGAGCAATATCTGTGTACATCATCTCCATTGTCCTCTTTTGCCAGTCTAAAATTGCTTGAACAGAACCGCTCTCAGGTATACCCTCTGGCCACATTGGAATTACAATGTAGACAGTGAACCTCTCTCCTGCTTCAATTTTGCTAACAATTTTCAAAGAAAGCTCCTTTGGTATGAGATGCAATGCACCAATGTCCTCAACCTTAATATCGTCTGATTTCCAATTGTACGAGCTGCCCACAAAATACTGATTTTCGATGTAAATAAAGTTCTTTGCTCGGCGAATGGCATGGATGTAAGCATCCTGGATGCTTCGATCAATGATGTTATCTTTCCCGTTAACAAGGCCTACTGCAGCAGCAGGTTTTTCTGGGAAGCCAGAAACTGCCCCACCATCAATTGATCGAAATATTTGAACGTTCCATGTTTCGAGGTCCTGTGATGTTGTAACAGGCGAAGGGCGAATAATGAATTTATCAAGTTCAGTTACAGGAAAAATATACTTATCTCCAACTTGTTTCTTCCACCTTTGCTCAAAATTATACAGGACATCCCAAGCAACTGGTCCTTCTAAGCGGCAATGAATATCATGCCAGGGCTCCCTGGGACCACCTTTTCTGATTGAAGAGCCTAAAAAGTTTGGCTGATAGAAATCATCATGATGAACGGTGTCCAAAGTACTAAAAAGGGGATGATCTAGAGTATCATATCGCCCGTCACAAAGATCAATGCCACCTACAAAACTCACAATCCTCCTCTTCTGTGATCTTCCTCCCGGAATTTCACTGTCCACAATTATCGTCTTCTGATGGTGAGTGAACATGGTGGAAACCTTGAGTCCCTGAAATATGCTCTTTCCATCATCTGGATTACGTGGACACAACACACAATGAACTTTTGTGTTTTGGAAGTAATCTCTAGTCTCTTTGTCATGTGTAGCCATCAAACCATCCTTCTTCAGTGCCTCCACTGAAGTTCTATCATCCCAAACAAGCATAAGGACATTCACCCCCTTATCTGCCTTATTTATCAACAGTTCACCAAGTATGATCTCTCCTCCTGGCTTGGGCATCGTTGGATCCCTTACCAAGGAGATTTTAGTGTAAACCGACCATCCAGTTATATAAATCAAATGTTTGGCATTGCTGATTGCATCAAAGATGTCCTCCCAACATCTTCGGGGCTCGTAACGCGGGCCTTCTGAACTAAGAAACATGGGAAATCCATCACCCGGAACATGGGCATCTTGATACAGTGTGATTTGGCAACCTTGTCTTTGCTTGAAGAATGTGTAAGGGACTCCTCCAAATGTAGGACTTTTGATTCCTTGAGACCAATTACTATCTTGGTTTATATTGAAAAACTGTAGGTTGATATGCATTCTAGAGCCTCCAGGAATAGGTTTATGATCTTCATCCAATATTTCGAGCCATTTTTCGATTACTTGGCCATTTAAAACTTCCTGAACAGGCAAATAAGCTCGTCCAATTAATGTTGCCCCAACAAGATTATCTTCTTTTACTGTGAATATGATACTAGAAACCATGTGGGCACAGTAAACATGAAAGGACTCATTCCACCGAGGGTTGGAACTTTGATTTTTAATCTTTCTAGTTCGCCCGACCTGTGCCTTCTCTAAATCAATGGTTGCATACAGTCCTAAACCAGCAATCTGTGAACCAACCAACATTTTCAGTATGTTAGAAAAATGAGGTTTTACATGTTGAAACAAAGTAATCCGCAATTTTGTAAATGATGCAAGGTAGAAGAATACCTCAGGCCGACCCAACACCATTCTTTTAAATTGAGATAAAAACATTCTGGTAATCTTTCTTGGACTTGTAATCTCCAAATTTTCAAAGAAAAGGACAAAAAATGCAGGGAGGACATCAAAGATCGACACCCAATAAAATCGAACATAAACCCACAAGAGCAATCAAGAAAATAGGAAGGAAACATTAATGTTGGACATTGTTTGAAAATGTTCAAATTTTAGGACTGATAAAGAGCTAAATGCTGCTACAAATTATCAATTGTAAGGATATTTGTTAGGATTATCACAGATTGTACCCTAAAAGTTCTCTCGAATCTTAATTTACACCTTCGAAAATAAAAAATTTCAATTTGTACCCTCAAAATATAAATCTGTATTAATGTGCACCTGAAGCTAACAACAGTTTAGTTTACGATCTAAAACTAAATGGATAAATTACACCTAGTTCCCTTCATGTTTGTCACTTAATCACCTGGACCCCCTCATTTTTGAATTATTACACTTGCACCTCTTGAGATTCCAAATATAACTAAAATTGTTCCCCTAATTGGGCATCCAAATATTTCTATTTAAGTGATGTATTGCATTGAATATAAAAATTTTTATATAATTTCAGTACACTTGAACATAATATAATACTTGCATTGTATTGGGTATTCAAATGGTAAGCTTGATTTTGAATTTTAAAGTACAACGGACCCACAAAATAAAATGTAGTATGAAAATTATAGTTATTTATTAAAACAACATCATGTTTTTTAATGGTTACATTAACCGATATTAATGACAGGGGATTATGTATTACACGCGCACAAACTTCAGAGGGTATAGGTGTAATATTCTATTGGTGAGGAGGTCCAGTGATTAAGTCACAAACTTAAGAGGGTCTAGGTGTAATTTACTTATTTAGTTTTAGACGACAAGTCGACGGTTGTTCGCTTCAGGTGCATATTGATACAGATTTATATCTTTGAGGGTGTATATTGAGATTTAAGAGATCTTTCGAAGTACAATTTGCGATTCACCCTATTTATTATACATGGTGAGTGATAACAAATGATTTATATGCTTGGGCTGCTACAAATATTATTAGCCTCAAAACAATACTATCTGAAATCTTTTATGTTAAATTTATGTTGAAAAACAAATATTAGTATTCATGATGTGCAACATGTAAAGCTCTCTGATGAAAAATCATTGTACATTGACATGCTTATGATTTGAACTATCCTAAATTCAAGTTGGTCAGGAACCTACTCAACAAAGCTAAAGATGTTAGGATGCTCTGTCTTTGATTGGACTGAAAAGAAAATTAATCGAGATATGCGTACACTTAAAAAGTACACACATAGGACATAGATAGGACACTCAAACACTATATTTCTCAAAAAAGTAGAATACAAATACGTTAGGGATATGCCACAAAATATTATATTTTATATATAATTTATTATAAATATAGTGATAATGATATGCAATTCATAAAATATTTAGTATTTTATTATAAGTAAATCTTATGTATAACCATCACACGTGAATTTTTAAACTAAAACATTATCATAATAGTCAATAATAATCAATTTTTTTGCTAAATAATGTGTACTTAATATATAATTTAAATAATTGCTCTTATTTTCTAAATTCCTCTTTTTTAAACTTTTATGCATCTTTCGCTTTAATTATTATATATAGAGTACACTTTAACATGTCTAGTGTTGGTAATTATATGTTCTTAAAATTTTAAACTTTATTAATCACATTTTAACATATGTTTATTGTCAAATAGTAGACACATTTTAAAGGAATATCAAACACATCACCAAAAAAGTGTCGGACATGAGTCTGAAACTAAAATTTTATCATTTAATTACGGACACGGATAAAAGAGTATCGAACAAGTATCCAAGAGTGTTGGTGTCCAACACCGATACGTCACCTTCTTGAGAGTATCCATACTTCATAGGCATATACGTAAACTGGTTCGGACACCCCTGAATATAATGCACCAAAAAACAAAAATCCCAAATTTGGAGCTCCTACTTGGTCTCTCTAAAGGTTTATCCTAATAATTCTGTTTATGTGGAAAACAAGAGTGCATGCTTCTAGTCAAAAGCTCAAGAAGATCGGCATGGCCAGCTCAATAAAATCGATTGGGGTTCCTTTCCAAAGATAGTATAATTAAGTCCTTCAATCTTTTTTGTCGCATAGTTGATTGCAAGTAAATTTTTATTTTGAATCGTAAGAAATTTATTTTCGTAGAATCTACTGTTTCAGATATGGTCAATAACAGTAATGTTATGCTGACCAAATTTGGAGTCCAAATGATTTGGCAGCATATTACTTGGAGTCTTTAATGAGGCCTAAATGACATGGCACCAAATAAAGAAGTCCAAGTCAGCTGCCATATCATTTGAGTTTCAAATTTAGTCCCAAAATTTGATCAGCATAGCATTACTCAGTCAATAATATACTATAAAAATAGTTCTAATGTTTCAACTTTTTAGTTTTATATGTAAAATTTTTTTAAGACTTTTAGTTTTGATAACAAATCTTATTAATCGATATTGAAAAAATAATCATCTTTCAAAAAAATTTCAAATGTTAGAACAATCGTTTTTGAACTCTTACCATCTAATATTTTTGTTTCTCACACTAAATACAAGCAAAATATCTTGTTGAATTGTAAATTATTCAAATTTACCATGATTTACTATTTATAAAGAATAATGATTCAATAAAAAAACTCTTTCGGTGATTTTTTTTTCTGAAAGAAACGGTACAGTTTTTTATCGAAGACAACTATTTGAAAGAATGAGAGGCACTAAGATTTCGGGTGCTCTCTCCTCCTATACATTAATATGGTTAACAAAACATGCATTTCTTGCTAATTTATGTGCGACAGTATTCGCAGATTGATATACAGTAGAAACAATAAAACTATGAAAATCTTGAGATATCATATAAACTTGATAAATAATCTTTAGGTGATTGCGTAACAAATAATTGAAGCAACAGAGAGGGAAAAGATATGCTGGTAAATTTTTTCTCTAATAGCATTACTCAATTACTTGATAAACTAAGACCTGTAATATAGTTGATAGATGTTGAGAAACAGTTATCCATAGTCCATAATTGTGTATAGTAGCGAGGTAATGTGTAAAAGTAGGGATGAAGCATGGATTAGTATAAGACTTAGAAACAAAAAATAGTGCGTAGAATAAAAGATACATATTCACCATAATATTTCTTGTACGAAATTAGAGGACCTAGTGCATTAAATTTGTTGGAGTAATAGCAAACGTCATACAATATTGAGACATAGTTATTGTCTGTACCTGAAGGTACAAAGTAATAAAAAATGGTAAATAATAAACATATTTGTATTTATATCCAAAATTAAATTACAAACATAGAGAAAAGATAAATGAATTTAAATATCGATTTGTAGTGGGAGTGAGAGGTGGTGGGCGGCAGTGGTGGTGGTAAGAGACGGTGTTGGTTGTGATGGGTGGCAAGGACCGTGGTGGCGACGATGGTGGTGTTGGTGGCGGCGACGACGATAGTGACTGCGGTGGCAGCAGTGGTGGTGGCAGCGACGACAGGTGGTGTTGGTGATGGCGGCAGCGAGGGTGACCGCGGCAATAGTAGTGGCAGTGGTGGTGGTGGTGGTGGTAGTGGCAGTGGTAGAGGTGATGGTGGTGGTAGAGATAGTGGTATGGCGTTTTCAAACACTTTTTTTTTTAAGTATTTATGAGAAATAATTTTTAAAAGTACTTTTAAAAATTCACTCTAAATACACCCTTAGTGATCCATTTTTCCTATTAAATTTAGAGTATTAATATTAGCCGTTAGATTAATTTTAAAGTAAAATTTAAAATGATCACAACCGCAAATAGCAAAAATCATTTTGTTTATCTTTTGAGATTTGAATTGTAAACTAATTTATTATATAGATATTGCTAACTCAATTATGGTGGTACATAAAGCTTTGTACTATCTTATTTTTCTCTCCTTTAATTTTGTCTCAACTTGGTTATTTTGAACCCCTAGTTCTCTTCATCCACTACCATATAAAATTAATCAAATTAGGAAGGAGAGGACTTGAAAAATGTTTCCACTCTATTTGCTAACTCTTTCAAAACTTTACTTATCCATTTACAAAACATGGCTTCATTCTTATGAATCTTGTCAAAGTCTAGACTGACCACAAAATTAAAGACGATAAAAATAATGGGGCGTTGACATGGCAATGCTAATTAAGTAATATGACAGTGCTAACTAAGCAATACTTCAATTTGGCACTTGCTCTTAATGTCAAAATTTTGGAGCGTTTAAAATTTTGACAAAATAAAATATTGAAGCTTGTTTTAGGTTTTGGTGGAGAAATCATTATATATTTTAGAAGGGTGATCTCATAGTTCTTGGTCTATGAAGATGCATTGTTAGGTGCTCCATTCGATTTTTTTGTTGAGGTTGAACCTAAACCTGTGCTCGAGAGATAGTTGTCCATACACTAATAAGCGATGTATGGATTCTCCAGAAGAGAAGAGTCGTGGTGGTCCCCTCCAGACCGTCCAGATCCCACGATTGAATCGAAGGTTGGATCTACATTGAATCTCACCTGAATCGCCCTATCTATCCTCATGAGGAAAAGTTTGGTTTCAAACCCCGGTTCAAACAGGAGGAGTACATCATGCTAATGTTGCCTTAGATGATCCACATCTCAGTAAATTTTACGTAATCAACCTCGCCACATAAATGCCACAACATTTGGTCTTTGGTTTTTTTCTTTCCTTATAGCGTTACCCAATATAATATCTGGATGGGTTGAGTTCGAAATTATATGATAATTTTCCACAATGTCAAAATAAAATAGTACAAGAATAGAAATATTGTGCATTGCACATAGCTGCAACTAGTAAATTTTATCCATAAATTTTCATATAAATTTTATTTGGTTAATATTTTCACCTAATATTTCTCTTTGGCCCCCCATTTTGAATTTTTTGGTTTCATTAATGCATAAAAATCTATAATATCAAACAGAGTAGACTTCAATAAATTTATCTCACAGTTTTAAATAAACTCATCCAACGGCCACCAATAATATTCCTCTAAAAAATCTATAATTAAAGTAAATTGAAGTAATTTTTTTAAAAAAATTTACTGATTAATTTATGTTGCATCATACGTTCATGCACGGGTTACCCCTAATATTTTATTTATGTGTATATATGTATGAAAGAAGTTATATTTGCACATACACACATATACATTAATACACTATCAATATACATAGGTAAATGTACAAGAAAATGTACCTTGGGGAAAACATTTAATCCACATCCATAATCTATCCTATCAACCTCTTGTATGGTCACCCGAAGCGTCCCGTGGAGCAGGTGCAATGCCATGGTTATACCTCAATACTTTCAAATTTGCTGAAAAGAAACAAACAGGAAAAGATGATTAGGAAACAAACGTATATTGAGGTGAGAGAGTAATCCAATGATAAGTGCTCACTTCCGCTCTGCCTACATGCGATTGTGGGTTTCAAACTATATCACATAGAACGGGAAAAGGAGAAAGAGCACAAAAGCGTCAACATTCAAAAAAATTTGAAAGCGAAGTGCCTTGAGAGCTTCAAATTATATGTATTGAGACACACATTCACTAAAAAAAATTTAATATAAATCAAATATATAAAATTAAAATTTCATGCATAACTATGACACAAACTATTTCATTTTTAGATATATATTAATTATAAAGTCCTAAAATGACAATTATAATTTCCAAACATTATTTTAGTTTGACATGTATATTTAAATTGTGTCAATGCTTCTCAAATAAAAATTTGTAAGAGCGCTAATTAGTCAAATTCATGAATTTTGTAAAATAAGAACGAGAATTCACATAGAATTTGCTCTCGAAGCACTAGAACGTTAAGAGTTTAGAAAAATTATGCAACTAAGGTTCCAACCTCATTCTCGTCTCTCTTCCTAGGAATTTAGAAAAAGAAAAAAGAAAAAGAAACAAACATATCGAGGGACATGTCGCATGCATATATCCATACCTCTATATATATGTGGGGGGGGGGGGGGTTCTTTGTGTTTGTGCATCTGTGTGTGCATATTTGGAAGATTTTATGATATTTAAAAATAAAAACAAAAAATGAACCTTGAAATGGGAAGGTGGTGGCTTGAATTTACAGAAATGTTTTGCTGCAACGGAGTCTTAGCAGTATTTATTTACAACCCAAAGAATCTAATCTAGAGGTTTTCATTAAAGAAAGAGATAGCTTTTGTTCATAGCTTTCCACTTCCTTTGTGCAAACTTATCATATCATAATTATATAGGAATGACTTATCTCATGGTCAAGTGATGTCCAATTCATAAATGGTGTCAAATTTTGTTTAATTCAAAATTATATTATTTATAATTGTGTGGATGTCTATCGTGTCCGATTCATGTTTAGCAAGTTTGTGTCGAGTTTAACAAGTTTACCAATACACCTACACTTTTATTATCTTATGAAAAGACTTCAATTTTGAATTATTTTTTTGTGGCAAAACGTGTCCAAAGTGGTTGGGTCATGCATACGTATTTAAACATCACTCTTATTACACCAATACACCTATGTGTGTGTGAGAGAGAGAGAGAGAATCTGTTTCGAGCTTTACTTGGAAAATTTGCAAAGATATCTAAGAGGAATGAGAGTAGAAGAAAGGCAGGTTTAGTTGAACGGGCAAAGCAAACTATCCAATGAAGTGACATCGTGGGTTTAGTTTGGGCCTTAAATTTGGGCCCAAATTCTTGACAATGAACACAATTAAGGGGAAAGTGGTTTTATTTTCAAATTATATTTATACATTAAAATTTCCTAGTTTTATGGGATTACTTTAATATTCTGTCTGTATTTGGATATATGACTGTATTTGAATTTTAAATTTTAAAACCCTCCTTTTTTACCATAGTCGTCTTCTTCGACTAGCTATACGTTGGAAGCCTGAAGACAAGTTGTCTTCGACTGTCTAGATCCCTGCCTTTTTTTACCATAGTCGTCTTCTTCGACTGGCAATACACAAAATTTTTTTGGGCAGACATTGGAAGCCTGAAGTGTTGTTATCTTCGACTAGCAAGACGCTGGAAGCCTGAAGTGTTGTTGTCTTCATAACAGTATCATCAAGGTTTGAATTCATGTCCTTAGTATCTTAACCACTTGCATTTTAAATGTGTTAATGTATATATGTTTTAAGGATTTATGTACTTGCATATATGATTTTATTTTCTGCTTCATTATATCTATTCTTCTAATATTTTCAGAGATTTTGGCAATGGAAGAAATGGTGTTGTTATTATGTACATACTGTAATGCTACCTCAGTATTCAAAGTATATGTGCTAATTCAAATATATCGAATTTTCGTGAAGTTTGCGAGACTTTGGAGGAGTTGTTTAATTTGTCACCTAGTTGTCATATTTTATACCCGTTACCCCCACTTACATGTTGCACAATGAGACGGATTTTGAATAATTTCATTGAATGGAAACATAGCTTCCTAGGAAATTACGTTGTAATTAAGGTATTTGTGGAAGATATTGAGGGCAGGTCAATGGGTGATAATCATTTATTGCAAGATGTGAACATAGGTGATGTTGTTGAATGTGAAGTAGACTTATTACACAGTTTTTATTGGTTACAATCAGAAAGTTCTTCTAACAATTGGGTGGGGTAATGAAATACGACACATAAGATAGAAATTTCAAGGTCGTGCACTACAGTTTCTAAAATTCTTAACAATGAACACAATTAAGAGAAATTAGCAGGGGGTACACCAAATTAGAGTTAATTGTAAAAAAATACATAGAAAAAATGTAGGCTTAAAAAGTCTTTAATTTGATACTTATTTGTTTCCAATTACGTTATTTGAATTTTTCATATTTTTCTTCTAACCTTTGTATCCTTCCTTGATCTATCCGTAATTTTTTTGGAAAGTGGTTTTATTTTCAAA
>CAUOFW020004371.1:0-31617 GCA_963454935.2 Ilex paraguariensis
TTTTTTTAATATGTAGGTGCTTATTTGAGAAAAGGGTAATAGAGACAATTTTAGTGACGTGCCGTAGTACCTATATTTTTATGAATGTCATATATTTGGGTTAATTTGTTTTAAACATATTTATCTTTAGAGTCATTTTATTTTGTCATTTGTAGTTGAATTTTTATGTTAAATGAATGAATATGCAGCATATTTTTCACTTTGCTGATAGTTGGTAGTTTTTACTTTCATTAATATTGAGTTGACGAACACCTCTGATCAAAAAAAAAAAAAGTTGACGAACACTTGGTCGTGCATTGCACGGGTTTTATTAGTACAAAAGATATAAAAGTTAAAAAAATTTAAAATACTTAAATATAGTTAAAAAAGGCTATAAATAATTAAATAAAAAACTATAACATATTAACGATAGAACTTATAATAATCATTAATAAAACACCAATCTTACCCCTTCTCTTTGTTAACTTCAGGCGCTTCCCCACGATATTTGTATGCTTGATTAGAAAATATGAGATATGGAGAGAGATTAATTTATGTATATCAATATCTATATAATAAAGTAGCTATATTGTCTGTCTTGAACTATTGGCGTCTCAGTTTGTTTTAATCCGATGGTCTTAATTTGATATTCATTCTTTTTACCACTATAAAACTCTCATCTTTTGTATAGCTCTCTCTTTCTTATAATATTATCTTTTTTTTTTTTTTCTCTGTGTTGTTTTTGTATTACTTTCTCCATAAAACAGGTAAAACTACATGTTATGCAATTATTTATTCCATGAAACTAATTAATTTTTTTAATATCTGATGGCATGTATTGTGTCACTTGCTTCTTAATTTGTAAATAATAGTTAATGTAAATAAAAAATAGTAGATTGATTATAAACACTACCTTAAATTGTAAATTAATATATAATTTGATCAAAAATGAAGAAATGAAGCTGGCTGGGAAGACAATTGACTGGTTCTTTTAGACCAAGAAGCTCAGTGGTATCAATCGAGCGTCAAAGAAGGCGATCTTTGAGGCTGTGACAGGTTTGGGAGAGGAGCTGTTACTGTAACTGGTAAGGGTTTTGAATTGGGGTTCCTAGATAAAAGAAGTGTTGCTTGTTTGGTCATGGATTACCTGATCAGGGTTCGATTTTGATGAACATTGTCGATGATGGTTCGACAAACTATGGATACTATCCCAGATTAAATTTCAATTGTGTTAACATGTTGAGATTTGTGAATCTTGGATCGTTCCTTTCAGTGTTGGGGAATTGGGTTCTGTGTCGTTTGATAATTTGCATACTGGTTCAGCCAGAGCCAAGTTGTTGGATTTGTTGGGTTCTCAATTCTCGTTCAAACCGAATACTAGGTTCCCCTCGTCGGAATTGTATGTGAATCTGGACAGAGGTCCGGTCCTTGGAGAGATCGCGATCATGTTGCGTGTACTAGCAACTCCAAGTCGTTTGATGACGGAGAGTTCAATAAAAGAGTATTTCTCTTCGGTGGAAAGGTCAGTACTGTGTGTTACTTAGCTGGAATAGCCTGTGGAACCCAGAGTCGTGTTTAATCGAAAGGTGTTTGAACAAGAATTCAAACTTGGTTGGAAGCCTGATCAGGGAGACCATAGTCCTTACATATTAAGCGGTGACGCAGTATCATTAACTAATAATAATAATAATAATAATAAACTGTCTTCCTGAGTATAGATGGTCGAGAATCCTGGGCTGGCAGAGTTAAGTTGATGACTGGCTTTGGTTGTTCAGCAAGCAATGTGTGATGTATTGCTTTGTTTTATCTTGTAAGAAGTACAAGTGTTGTGTTGTTTTTTATACTTGAATCTAACTCCTATGGTTGAAAGATAAGATACATGGAGGCTGTGTTTTTTGTTATGGGTGTTTATGCTTTTCCCTTTCTTCTAAGTGCCATATTTTCCTGTCAATAAATAATCAGTTTGTTTATTAAAAAAAGGAACAAGAAAAAGAAAAAGAAAAACGGGAAAATGGAACTTTACAAAATCAATAATACTAGTTGGATCTAATTTGTTAACAAACTTAACTAATCTAGTTCATCACAACTAAGGGACTTTCGTAAGTCAGAAAGAAGTGTTGAGTGAATAGGATGAGATTGAATGTCTTAACTGGTACTTGGGGCCTTGATTTATAATGGTAGGGAAATGTATCCCAAAGGAACTCGAACCCTAGATTGATTGGCTCAATCTTGTCACCACGTCCCAGAAGTTCATAGCTGAGGTAGACTAGGACTCTTGGTCCTCGGTCCTTATAACTAGCTCTTGATTGCTCGGAGTAGCATTTTACCTCGACTCTACCTCTTTGGTGCCCCATCACCAGCTCCTAGATACTCAAAGTGGTATTAGATTAGGACTCTATGTCCTAGGTTAATCTTTCACCGAGTAGGACTCATCTAGAGGAAGTGAGCATGTATGAGGGATTACAATAGCTTGGATGGAGTTATGGTAGCAGACCTATAGTAGCTTTGAGTACCAAGTGTGGACGAGTAAGGACTTGCCCAAGCGAGTGCCGTCTGGCTGTTGCCAACCAAACCAGTTGTCGAATGGCAATGCCCAACCAAGGTAGCTTATCGACTGGTAGTGGCCAGCTCAGAGAGTTTACTGACTGACAATGGACTCAAGTGTGTGCCGAATGACATTTACTCCTAATGCCTCACAGATATGGTGGCTGCTGATGGTCGGGGTGGGGAGTTGCAAGGGCAGTCGATTTTGGGTGAGGTTTCTACAAGTTGGGTTGAAGAATCTAAGGAGAAAATGGGAGAATGGTGTTGGTTTTTTGTTTGACATTTTTGCCATTAGATTTGCTTGCAAAATGCTAGAAATACCCTTGAAATTTTGCATGTGACCTTCACATGACATTTTCCGTCAATTTTTGTAATGTCAGTTAGTGTCAAGGATTAGATTGGTTCAATGTTTGAATTTTGAGGATAAAATAGATGAAATTGAAATTTTAAGGATTAAAGTACGATAAGTGGTAAACCTGAGTGACTATTTATATAATTTACCCATGAGAATAAGCAGTGGGGTGCAGCATGATGGAGGGAGGACTAAAAAAAGAAAATAAAGAAAGAAGCAAAGTAGGGTGAACTGTGTACAATTGGTCCTTGTGACCAGTTATTGACTTATTCTGATTTGTAAAGATTTGCAAATCTTATCACCACAGGACGGTAAAAGAAAAAAAAGGAAGAAGCGGAGAGGAAAAAAAAAAAAAGAGAGGGAGTGACAGTGAAAGTTGATAAAAGAAAGAAAAAAAAGGAAAGGTCATGTACACAAAATTGCATATCTCTATATTATACGAGCTCGTTTAGTTGCTCTATTATAAATGGGTGCATTGAATAATATAATATAGTCTAATATAATATAGATGAATAAAAGATAAAATTAAATAAAGTATTAGAATAATACGTAATTGTATCTAGTATTTAGTAATATACAACATAAGCATTGAATAATAGTTATTTAGTCCAATCAGTGTGTTGTTACATTGATTGAATTATAATACCACATCTCTCGGAGATATTAAAATATCTCTATAATACAGGTTATCGTATAAAAAATATACGATAAATATGTATTTTTTAATAGAGTAACAAATTTGTTTACCAAACAAAGTATTAGACCCGATTACATAAAAAATAATATAATTTAATATTTAATCTCCTCATAATAGGTCTACTAAACGAACCCTATGTGAATGTATCTACAAACAAGGAGAGACCCGCAAACTTCAATTCTTTTTTGTTGAATTTTTAACTTCTTAATTTTAGAAAAACTTGCTTGACTTGTTTTTATAATATCTTATTCTCTTTTTAAATTCTACTTATCCTCTTTTTAAATGTTACTTATCTCTTTCTTTTTTTAAAATATCCTATCCTCTTTTTAAATTCTACTTTATCTCTTTTTAAAAAATATCATACCTTCTTTCTAAAGTCTGCCCGACTCATAAGCGGCAAAAAAACCATATGCTACTTTATCTCTTTTAACTACAATATCGTATCACTAGTACATGCATGTGTCTGAAGGCACAGAATAATAAAAAAAATTGTCAATTAAAAGGTATATCAAATAAAAAAATGCTGAGAACATTGAAAAATGTACATTCCATTACACCAAAATCTATTATTTCTTCAATCAACCACATGTTCAACAACACTACTATCAATAACATCTGTACCTAAGACTGAAAGTACAATTGCATTTCCCCCCACCACCGGAAGAAAAATAAAACAACTGTGTATCATTACAGTAGTGTTAGCTAATACCCCTTGCCTAAAGACACTCTATTAAAATTTTGGGCCCACCACTTTAAAAAAATTTGGACAAAATTATCTTTGAACTTATAAAAAAGTCAAATACAAAAATGAATACAAACACTTCATGAATCATATCCGTGTTGGTATCTTGCATTTGAACATTAAAAAAAATTATGCTACATTCTAATATTTTGAACAAATTAATTCACACACAATTCTAATCCTACCACAACACTTTCAAGCCAATTTTTATAAATGAATCTCAACTTAGCAATAAATTTTTTATATAGAATTTAAATCTTGAAGTCTTGGGGGGAATTTGGTGTCTAACCCCTTGTTCGGTTTAATTTACAAAGGATTCAAGCAAGAAACCTTATTTTTAGGAAGAGACATTCCCTTCCTTTCTTGTTGAAATATTGTAAAATTTTTGGAGTGTCCAATCCTCATCATCATTGGTGTTTGAATATGAAATGGAAGTCGCATTTAAGGTGATCTATCATTCCTTGATTGTTGAATCTTGCATGAATTAAGGAGTTTTGATTCACCTACATTGGTACCCGAAACTTTGCACAATTGGAGAAGTTACCGCTTACCTTATCTGCCACAAACCTAAAATTTCATCCTTAAAATGTATTGTGATATGTAAGAAAAAAAAATATTTGATTTGCTCATGCCATTTTTTTTAAAACCCACTTACTTGGGAATTTATTAAAGAACCAAAATAATGAGAATGCTCATAGACAATTTTAAACTTTGAAATCAAATCCCTAAACATTTGGACTTTTACATGGTCTATTCGTTTAGAGAATTTGACATGCTCCTTTGATTGGGAATAGTAATGGCCTTGGACTATTGGGGAAAAAATTATCTAGGATCCAAAATCCATCAAAGACAAAAGAATCATTAATTGAATTCCGGTCACCATATTTCAATTCTCAATTAGGGTTTTTCCAATTTTTTTACTTAAAATCTAGTGGGAATGAAAGAGAGAGGGGGAGGGGAAAAAGAGGAACACAATGAGAGAAAGAGTTAATGGGTGAGGTATTAGGATAAGATAGGAGAGAGAGTTAGATGAGAGATAAGAGTTTTAGAGTTAAAAGAGAAATAAGAGTCTTAGAGTTAGATGAGAGGGAGAGAGAGTCAGATGAGAGATAAGAGTGTTACAATTAGGGACAGAGAGTTGTATAAGTTAGTATGAGATAGGGAGAGAGAATTAGGTGATTGATAGAAGTCTTCAAAAAATTTGACATGAGCACCGTTGGATCAATAATCGTCAAGCGATCTGAGCCGCGAAAAGGTAAAGATAAAAAAATCTAGCTACTTTATTATATAGATATCCTTTGTTTAATCAATAGAGTCACTCTAAATGCCAAACTACAGAGTCCCTCTAACACCAACTAAACTTCAGGTTTCTGTTACAATAGTGCTCGAAATTGCTCAGCCCAAATTCAGAACAATGTTAAATAAGATGGGTGTAGTGTAAATCTCTAAGGTAATAGGAAAAATGGATGATGAAGTTGGATCAAAGATAATATATAAGTGATTCACCTTAGCTGAAAGACCAAGGCTACGTCCACTGCAATGGAGACTCTTGCTCCATAGGATTTCTATTGCTTAAAGAAGAAGAAGATTACAACAGGTTTATGAGCTTAGAGCTAGTGTGAACAATGTCTCGTGAGTACATTTTTTTTTTGATGTCTTTCTTTTAGCATGTGAGGGTATTGTATATACAAGCAGTCATCTAGGATTTTTTGCGATCTTCTTTTTCTTTCGACTAATTCTGTGGCCCCCTACTTTTTGTCTTGTAGTGGTGACCATTACCCTAACACAATTCGTATCTACGGTCCTTCATGGAATGTGCACAAACATTCCTTTTACCGGTGAGTATGTGTTCATTAGTGGCTCTAGAAACTATCATCTTGTCCCCTGGACACGTGGAAGGTATTCGAGATCCAATGAATATCGAGCTCCTTGCTCCCGGCTGCTTACCGCTGAACTTGTCGTGATCGAGCAAGATTGTGCCGGGCAAGATGGTCCCCTTCTTTGAATTATGACCCATTCCTATTGCTGAGCAGATGGGCTGTGGAGGGGTCAGTTGGCTGTCATGTAACCATTGGACCCATTGGATGCTCTGAGTTTTGGATGGGTAGCCCATGCCAAAATCCTATCATTTCAACTACGCTTTTAATTGAATAATTGCATTGTTGAAATTTGTTTTTAAAATTGAAAGCGTATTTCGTAAGTCCGCTTTATCAAATGAGTGGATATAATGAATCCGCTTTCATTTGAATATTCAACCTCCTAAGGCTTCATTTATGTTATTCCTTGACTTCGCCTCTCTCGATTTTCCCTTCACTGAGTCCTCCTCTTTCTTCCATTATTGTGTCTGATTTTGTCACCTCTAAGTTCAGCCCTTATAATGCACAAACCCTACTGATAAAATCTAAGCGTAGCCCTAGCTTTTTCGAAGAAGATAACTGAGTTTTGGAGCAATGTTCGACTGTGAGATTCGCCTGAGGTGTGACATTCGGCTGTGAGATTCCATTCTAAGCCCTAGTTTTGTCAAATGAAGCAGTAGATTGGTACACACCCATGGGCTAGGTTTGAACCAAGGAGAAGACAGCGGTTCATGTGTTGAACACAAAACTTCTATTTAACCAGGTACGTAGAATTGAGTGTCTAATTCAGAAAAAACCCAAGTGTAACTGCAAAATTTTCCCAATGCCCAATGCCCAATTCCCATGAATGTTGAATTCAAAAATCCCCAAGTGTTAGTGCAAATTTTCAATCCTTATTGCCCAATTACTGTGTGATTCCAAAAATCCCCAATTTTTTTTCAATTTTGAATCCTCATTAATGCTGCGAGTAGTTTGGACTGCATCCTTACTTCAGAAGATTATAGTGTGAATGTATATTTTTATTCAGAAATTTATTTTCAACTACATCACAATGTGAAGGCAGCCATATCTGTTTGCATATTTCCTCATTTTCGATAACTATTGATTTGTTGTTTCTGAATTTGATTTGTATTTTGCATTTGTCTATTGCATCTGATTGTTTAGAAAAAAATTGAATTTATGAATCTGTAAGTTTGATTGTGCAATAGACAAAGTTGGCTGTGTAAAAACAGTAAAACTTAACATTGAAAAGACCTGAGAGTGAAGAAAATGTGAAGTGGCTAAATCCTTGAGTGATTATGCATGTGACTATTGGGCTATGACTGAGCATCTTGGTTAGAGAAGTAGAGGGTACAACTAGTTGATTTAGGTAAGGTAGTGTTTCTTGGTTCTCATGTCTAAATTAGAGGGATCAGCTAGTACTCTGGTGGTTTTTGTGTGGAAACACAGTGATTCCTGATTAGTGTGCTTGGTTTGTTTTTGTTGTGGTTTGCATAGTAACAATGTAATACAAAAAAGAGCTGAGCATCTTCAAGATGATGTTGATGACATCACCATTGATTAATATGCCCGTGCATACCTTTTGCCTCTCATCGGGGCTTATATTTTTTCAGACAAGTCGCAGAACAAGGTTGGACTTTTATACTTACAGCATCTTGAGGACCTAGATGGTTCTGAGAGATTGAGTTGGGGTAGTGCAGCTCTAGCGTGCTTGTACCATGAGATGGGTCGCGCCATTGGCCCAGACACATCCAATATTGGTGGATCGTTAGTTATATTACAGGCATTAATGCATTTACATGTAATTATAAATTACGTTACATAGAAGTTACACTTAATATTAAGAAATATTAACTTACAAAATAGTTGTGGGCATGGGAGCGGCTTCCACATATCCGTCCTGAGATAGTACTATCTCATCAAGTAGCAGCCGCAGATATACCCGATGTTTTTCACGTGCCCATGGGGGCTGATGCTGAGATTGTTGTAGAGGTACCTGCTGCTGTGGGAGAGATGCCTGACTATCATGATCTATTACCTAGGGGTTCGTTGGGGTGCAGGTGTGTAACAATGAAATAATAGTTGAGCATAGTAATGTATATTTTCAATACTATGAGGGAAATGATTTATTCTCTACATGGCAGGTGGAATGTGCGTATGACATCGTATATACACAGCCCCAGACATGTCCTGAGACATTATAGAGATCAACTAGATCAGATGCATGATGAGCAGGTTCAATTTGTTCACCAACATAGATTATATTATAATGTCAAACATTTGTAGACTTACATGTAAATTGAGTATTTGTTTTGCTGTAGATTGTATGGATGCCATATATTACAGAGGTCATCGCAGACTTACCAGCATATTGCACTGTTGGGAGACTTATGGATGGCGCTTGCACCACTGATTTGTTTTGCATTAGTTGAGTGGCATTTTCTTGATTGTGTCATGCGCCAGTTCTATTTTAGACAGGGTATCCCTCAGCCATGCGACATTGGGACTGCTCTTCATGCTACTGATCGATGCGGCAGAGGTGGTTATGATTAGAGTATTGTACATCAATCTTTTGTAGATGTGTGGACCTACCGAAGAGAGCATCTTATCACGGGGGAGGCACATACATTTGTGACCGATATAAGTTATCGTGCGTACATGGTTTGGTATGGTCGTATCACTCGACGGTTGATCTGACTTTCAATACATACTCCACCTATTGGGTTCCAGCCTATGGGTGGCATAGTCGAGATATTGGTAAGTAATACCTAAGTTCATTTGTCGTTATAATCATGATTACTAATACAAAATTAATGTTATCATAATGTATGTGCTTTTTACATTTACAGACTTGTTCAGATTAACTAGATCGCACAAGATGACCTTGATGATGGTACGGATGCAGCACATAGACAGGCACTGCAGGTCATCGAGCCTCTATATATACCACATACTGCATCGCATGCTCCGCTCGATGTACCTACGCGTCCTCATGATATTGTTATACGACGGCAGAGACCTCCATGTCACCGACATGATATTCTGGTGGATACCGGTGTTGAAACAGTACCAGAGTCGAGTGTAGCAGAGTCTACAACAGGACCTAGTGGACCTTAAGATCCACATACACCATCCGTTGTACGTGCTGAGACACCATCCTCTTTGAGTCCCTACCATACATTAGCAGGACCTACTAGACCTCACCATCCACATATATCAGCACATACTACACCCCATTCACCACCATTGACGGAGTCCTCCATACCATATGAGTACCCCGCAAGGCATCTTTTCCCCATGGCAGGACCAAGCACATACACATCAGATGGTTCATGAGTCACATTGCCGAGCCACCCTATCTTTCACGATGCATTGATGACGTCACCTCCAATAGATGTTCAGATTTCACAAACAATAGATGAGGTCACGTAGGGTCATGGTATAGGACTTGCATCGACTCTAGAAGTTGTACATAGGTCACAGTACCGTGCTACAACTCCACTTGCCCATTTAATTTCATTAGTTCGAGGTAGAGGTCGAGCTCGAGGTAAAGGTGGAAGATTGGGAGGTGTGAGAGGCTGCAGTGGTGGACAAGGTGATAGAGGTAGAGGCAGAGGCAGAGGTGGAGATAGTAGTCCAACTGGAGATCCGAATTCAAAGGTGATTGATGGCGAGCTGTCACAGTTAGAAGATAAGTGTCAAATGACTCAGGAAGAAGCTGTCTTGTGGCACTTAGTGTTGTCTTGTTTTATCATATTTTGACATTTATTTTCACATGTATATTATAGAATTTTGCACTGTATTGTTATTTGTTGCGATATGTAGTGTTTGTGATATTGTGGTTGGGTGTTGTTGGTGGTAGTTGTGGTTGGGTGTTTGTGGTGGTAGTTGTGGTTGGGTGTTGGTGTTATGATTGTGTTGTTGTGATTATTGTTGTCTGATATTGTGCATATAGGACAAACTTTTATTTTGGTATGACAGAGTTTTAAGGGATATTCTGTTGAATTTTTTTAAAATTCATTATGTTTCTATATATTATATGCATTATTATGTTTAGTGTTGTTCTCCACTTCCTTGCTTAAGATAAAACACAGAACAACATACGGTACATTATATTTGAGCAATGCATAATAACAATATAGATAAACTACTACAACATAGTAGTACATGACATATAAACATGATTATAACAAATGACATAGATTCCTATTATAAAACATCTGGAGGATAAACCAACATATGCGTAAATATGCTTTACTAATCAAGAAATCTTCATCATGGGATAGTTTATTCGTTCAACATTTCAATATCAGAAACACTTCCTCCTTCTCTAGACAACTGTAGACACAGATGTGCTTCTTCAACCAAACCTTCTGCAGCACGATCACTTGCAATTCGGCAGAGGTTGTACCGAGTTTGCCGTCTTTCCATACGATTGTTTTCAGCACAAATATGCCACAATGCACCTTCCAACTATTCTGGTGTTTGAATAGGCATATTAATGGCAACTTGTCGCGGCCTCCGTATATTACAAATGCGTAAATCTTCACTAAGAACTTCTCTCTCATTCAAACGATATTGCCATTCCTCCCTTATTCTATTCACTGACCTTTGTGAGAAACGTAAACGAGGATTTAGAGGATAGGAAAATTCATCCTATAACGTCCAATAATATCCCATAGCTTCAAATACCGAAGAGTTGTAAGCAGGCAATTTTCTATTGCATCGGACTGAAAATGATGCGAATGCTAGCATTGCAAAGTTGAACTCAATGTCTTATCTGAACACTTTGGATATTTGCATATGTTTAATAGAGAGGCTTTGATTACCTGAGAAGATTTTGCATAACAATTGGTCCTCCGTCCTCAATTGGTTGGTTGAAAGGCTCTCGGTTAGAAAACATGGTTGACTTCGGTTGGTCGGAAGGCTATGTGTTACAAAACAGATTGAGTCTCAATGATTGTGACTTCTATACATTGTTGCAAATGAAGGAGGAGAAGATGAAAAAGATTCTGAAACCATCGTTTTCCCAAAACTAAAGATCATGTGTTTGGACCATCTGGAAATGCTTAGAAGCTTTTGATCCAACTCTGATATTTTGTTCCCCAAACAGGTGTGCTTCTCTTTCTTGAATATATATCCTAAATTACTTTTACACAACACTGATATGTTTTACTTTGTACACATCACTCCTCAGAAATGAACTTGTTTGTGAGAAAGCAAGAATAAAACTTCCTCCCTCCAGCCCAAGTTGACTCTTCGATTCTTATGACTAATTACTATATATGATAGCTGCCTTAGAAATGTGAATTTGTTTGTTATAAAATGGTACTACAAATATGTGACTTGTAGTAGATATTACATAGCTTGTTGTGAAAAAAAAATAGTCAGGTATGTCACCTAACTTTTTTTATGTTGATCGTAAAATGTGGTGGTGACTAAGTTCTTCGAAAAAAAGAATTCATATAAATATTTAACAATTAAAATGTTGTTAACAGTGGTGGAGGCACACATGAGGCAGGGGTCCGGGCCCACCGTGAATTTTTATTTTTGTTTTTTTTACCTATGTATGTTTTGTGTACTTTTTTTTTAATATTTTCAATTGTGTTCACCTAGATGACTTTAAATAAATAAAATTGGGTTCATTGGGAGAACAAATCTCTTGGAGTCAATAATAATAAAAAAAAAAATTGGATTTAAAAAAAAAAAGGTCTAGCCCACTTCATTTTCAAGTTCTCCCCAAAAGCACTAAAACAAACAAAGCACCAATAATAACCATTAAATTTTGGTATTGATATTACCAATTATGACTTTGACATTAATATTTTGATCACATCTCTTATATAATTAACCTCACTTTTTGTAAAGGGTTATAATTAACCTCTTTTTAGTTATTTTTTTATTTGCATAGATATTGTGTACTTACTTTTGGCCCATCTATGCTTAATCAATCTTTAAGTATCAAATACGATGTAAAAAATAAAAATATATCACTTTATTTTTACTTATTAGATGACAAATAGTTAGAGAGTGGTCACCTTATAACATATTTCTGACTTTGCCACTAGTTATTAAGAAAAATTTTCAAAACACCAAACAGTACTAAAATAAATGATTGATAGTTTTCTTTTCTTTTTTCTTTTTTCTTTTTTCGTTTTATGATTGGAAAGACTATATTGATGATACAATTAATTAAAGGAAAGGGAAATATTAACACATAAGTTATAATCTTACAAATATTAGTGCCCTTCAATAGGACATCATAGGAGAAACAAGTTTAACACAAACAACCATGATAGTATGTGGTTCAAAAGAAAAATATGATAATTAATATAGCACGACTATAGAATAGGATTTATGTAGTAGACTCCAAAAAGTTTAGACAACCCTTTGTTGGGTTAAAATTTTTAATCAAAATATGTCTTTAGCATCCAATTATTGTTTTAGAATTAGATTCCAATCATATTAAAGAGGATTGTTTAGTTCCCAATGAAAGTGGTTTACATTTTTAAATTGATGAGAATACTTTTCTTTAATCTTATTGGCATTCCTTAAAAGTTTATATTTTTGCCAAAGCTCAAATCATTTACTTCAACATATTTTTGATGAATATTAAAGATACTAAAAAAAAAGGAGGAACATTAGAGGGCTTTGTACAAGTGAGGAAAAAAGTTTAGAAGATGGTGAGTGAAAAATAAATAAATTAAAAGACTTATTTTCAAATATCATTTGTCAAAATTTAATTGAAGAATGCTGCCTTAGAGAGCAATTTGTCCGCAACAAATACAGGGTTTGAGATAGATTGATGTTTTATTGAATGAAGTTCCTTTTTTGCTGTGCTACGTGTAGTTAAGTGTTATTGGACATACATAGGGTTTATCATGATCACTTAATTACTTGAAAACTTCATATAATCGTAGGTTTTTCTGCCTAATTTGGAGAAACTGCGCGTCGAAAGAATTAGTATGGTGCACGTAGTAGACTACCAAATGGAAGGTGGGTCCTTCCACAAACCAAGAGGTTTGGATGTGAGGAATTGTGAAAAGGTTTTCAATGTTGTTGCACCTGGTCAGCTAAAACTATTTCCAAATATCCAAAGCCTTCATGTCAAAGATTGTCGCGAACTGGAAGCAGTGTTCAACTTCGAGGGGTTAACAGCTCGGAGAGATCATGCAAAAGTCACACTCGGTCAATTAGAGTCATTGAACTTCTCTAACTTACCTAAGTTAATGCATGTATGGAGGATGATTCCCAAAGAACTTCAAGGTTTTCAGAATTTGAAATCAATTATTATCTGGGAATGTGACAGCTTGAGATACCTATTTTCACCTACTATGGCAAAATTGCTTGGGAATCTACAAATCCTATGGGTTCAGGAGTGCAAGATGATAGAAGAAATTATTGACACGGAAGATCATTTCAAGATCAAGATTTTTGACGAGATAGTGACTACATAGAAAGAAGAACAAATGATAGGGGACAGAATTTTGTTTCCACAATTGAAAGAGATATCGCTTGAAAATTTAGAAACCCTCAATTGTTTTTGCTCTGGAAACTGTGAATTTCAATTTTTGTCATTAAATGAATTGGTAATCAACAACTGTCCAAACATGAAGACTTTCTGCTCTGGACCACTAAGCCCAGAAAAGCTTGGAGAAGGAAATGTATCCATTGGCAGACAAGGATTTTGGATGGGTGATCTTAACACAACTATACAAAATGCAAGAGAATAGTTTGCCTTTATTGTTTACAATTTCTTCCTTTTATTTCTCACTTCCTCCTGATAAGTTAAAGAAAATAGTTATCTATGCACTATTGCCCAGTTTCATATTCCAAGGCTAAACTATTTCTCTACTTTAAGTCATCATTTTCCCTCTTGTCATCTAGCCTCAACGATGATGATGAAGAAGAAAAGGATAAATATGATGATGAAGAAGAAGAGGATGAAGATGATGGCCAGCAAATAAAGAAGAAGCAGAAGATGACGACGACGACGACAAGCTAATAGAAGGAAAGATATCATTATGCCAATGAGTATGAGAATTGATAAGATGAAGAAGAAACAAATAAGCCCGCTTTGAGGTTCTCTCTCTCTCTCTCTCTCACCCACCCACCCACACGGTTGTAGATCAGTAGTTGAAAGATATACAATTTAATTATGTAACTTTTGTTTGAGAAATGCCAAGATTTGACAGTAAGAGAAGTCCTTGTTATTGCCATAGATCGGAGTTTAATACATATTTCGTTGTATTGGGACCGACAAGTTAGTCTATGCTAAATTGGGTTTTCTGGTAACATAATTTTTTGCATTCTATGTAACCTTGTTTTTGCAGATGACCTATAGTAAGGACAACAAGAAGTTTCCTTTTCCTCATGGAACTTATTTTGGGATTGTACTGGAGGTTCTATTTGGGAGGTGGGCCTTTAGTGGCAAAGTTGTTCTATTATCACCTAAGCATCGGCATCAAGGTTTCGAGGCAGAAATGTACGTTAATAAAGCTATGTACATTAGGCGCTTCTAGATTCCACGGCGACTAGAGTCTCTAGTATTGTGCCTCCCTTCTTTATTGTGCCGCGCTTTCAGTTTCTCTTAGCTCATATCTGACTACTCTTTCATTACCTTTTAGTGCAACTTTTTTTATTATAATAGTAGATTATTGTTTATTATAATTGTGATAATACGATTTATTTATCGAAAAAAGATCTCAGCCCTTTCAGAAGAAGCTCGCTGTCAACAAATAAACTATTCCAAAATCAAAATTCAGGTACGTGTTAGATTGATTCCAGGATTCAAACCATTGTAAGAGCTAACACTAACTTTTCAACAGCTGGAACTTTGTAATAATGTAGCCACCCCTCATCTCAATCAAAATGGTTATAATAAAACGAAATTACAAGTCTATGTCCATTGTAGTCAGTGATTTTAAGTTCTGTCCGACCAGTCTATCATGTCATGGTTGAGGTTTTTTTTTTCAATCTAAAGGAACATATATATATATATATTTTTGTTTCAGGATATACAGGTTTATGCCGACTATTCCTTTGAACTTTGAACCAGTCACCGTAATTTAAAAACATGTCGCCAGAGGAATAAAGTTAGTTAGCCCTTAGAGAGTATGAAAAATATCAAACTTGAGACCTCTTGCTTTTAAGAAGGTAAACTTGACCACTGAACTATCTCTAAGAGTTATAGGAGCCCAATTAATGTTGCCAAAAAGGAACTAATATACACTTTCGAAAGTGCCACTGTGGAGGAGATTTCAATTTATTATCGAAAGTTGGGACTGTTAGGATATTCACATGAAATTTTCAAACCTGTGAGAAACAAAAATAGAGAAAACACACGCCAAAGAAAAAATAATCACACGCACAAGACAATATTTACGTGGTTCGAAAATTTGCCCACATCCACAAAGCTGTAGAGATTTCACTATTATCAAGAAGGAACACAGAGTGGCCGCATGGAGTCAATCAAACCCTAATCACCCAAAATAACTGGTTTTATATGTCCTGCACCAAGCTACAATGCGGGCCCAAAAAATTTTCCCAGGGGTCTGCTCCATGGACTAAATCTCAAATAATTTTTTATTAAAAATCACGCAACATTATTTTGGATCGGATTATCATCCGAATCAACGCAAAAAAATAAACTCTACAACAGCCTAACAGAGACAAAAGAATTATAAGAGCTTGAATGACTTCGGAGATTAACAAGAAAATGGATCGAGAGTATCGTTATCCCCTTAGTATGGTCCATATGAAGAATATTACTGAAGCGATGGTTGATAGGGAGACATTGAAATAAAGGAGTCTGTTGCTATTTGAAATAACATTTCCTTGTTAAACATGATCCATCCCCATTATTACGTTTGTAGCGGAATAGAGAGAGATACATACTGAATTTTCTCTTAGGATTATACGCGTAGGTGCAAGATAGACACTACCTAGACGGGACGAATAAATTAATTCAACCACCACAACCCAAAATACCTATAAAGATTGATGTATTTAGTTTATCAATTTGTTGATGAACACTTCATCATATAAGGCGATCTCAACCAAGGCACCAAACTTAACCAAATAACTATGTATGATGTTGATATTCAATAAGCATTGAATCAAACATGTAGTGCACGTGTGCATCAAATTATAAGTGTGTATAATAATTAATACGAATAAACATGAATAATTTATTGATGCAGAAATCCTCCTTGAAAAAAATCGTGGAAAACCACTCGGAGTTTACCAACCTAATTCACTTTCTGAATGTTAGTTTACAAGTACTTGAAACTTATACTTCAACTAATACTATGGTCAAGCGCTTAGTTTCTTCAATAAACCTCTCCACTGAAAGTCCCTTTTCAAGGTCTTGGATAGTTTCACTTGAACTCTCTACCTCTTATGACGCACCCTAGAATTTCGATATGCACACTTGCCAATGGCTTTGGTTCAACCAAGCAAACTCTTCTTCTCTAAAGAGATCTGATAAGAATCACTAGATAGTAGTCTTTGAATTTAGAGATTTAGGATTGTGGCTCAAACCCTCAAGTATAAGATAGATTGAATTTACTCTCAAGAGGTTTACCCTAAGTTGGGAAGACATCTCTCAATTTATAAGCTTAGAATAGGATTTTTCTTAGGCTCCAAGAAAATATAAATTCTATAATGACTGCTTGAACAGTGGGAAGACTGTGACCACTGTATTGAAAAAAAAAAAAAA
This sequence comes from Ilex paraguariensis, assembly GCA_963454935.2. Classification (NCBI taxonomy): domain Eukaryota; kingdom Viridiplantae; phylum Streptophyta; class Magnoliopsida; order Aquifoliales; family Aquifoliaceae; genus Ilex; species Ilex paraguariensis. The sequence goes on from CAUOFW020004371.1 coordinate 16,891, forward strand.
TTCAAACTAGATCTGGACCACTCAAACGATCATGAGACCGCTTGAGCGGCCCTCGATTAATTATACAATGGTGACTGTTATTGCAATATATAACATTAAAAACCAACTCACTTTTGATTTTCTCACATGTGAAGGAATTGTAACACTTCTTTTTTGAGTCCTTTTTTTTTCTCTACCAGAATTGTTTGTATTATAATTGAATCAATTTTAATACATACATCACATTACAAAAAAAAAAAAAAAAACTATTCGAATTGAACTATATCACCCGTGCCTGAAGGAACAATGTAATTCAAAAAATAATCGAATATTGATTGTGGACTCAAAATAATCAACACTAAAAATGACAACAATAAGCTAATAATTTAAATTACATCATTAACACACCACACTTTGCACACATGCTCAACAAAGTTTTTACAAATATACAGATTCTCTTGAAAACAAATTTCAATAGAGAGATGGAGAAATCCTAACTTTAATAATCAAAATGTCAGAAATTTAAACTAAAAAAAGCATAATATTCATATCTTTGAAACTAAATACATAATTAGAACTAACAACAGTGCTAAAAAATATTTATTTAAAAATCAACTTGTAGGGTGAATAACAAAATCATCAATGTTTAATCAAAACATCTTTTTTGTTCTTTTAAAAAATTTGGACAAAAATTTTCCTAAAAATAGGACCCCAATAAAATATCAACCTATAATGCTAATTACACAATCTAAAGATGACATAGAGGCTTAGTATCAACCAATAATAGAAAAAAAACCAACCAGATTCAACCACCAAAAAAATTAATTCTAAATCCAAACAAAAATTTTTGATAGTAAGAAAACATAGCAAAATAAAGGCAAAATAACTGAACGCGACAATACCCAACTTTTCAACGAAAAATAGATGTGATAAAGCACGTCAGCTACCTGCCAATAAAATAAAATATATAAACAAATACAAAATTAAAAAGAGGATTAACTAAACAACTTGCTTTTAGGCAATCATAAAATTAATGAGTACCTAAATATCTCAAAACACATGAAAATACTTCCTACCAAGAAAGTCTCAAACATCAAGATACTATATTTTATTAACGATGCAAGCTAAGGAAAAAAAAGTACTTATACCAACAATCGTGAATTGTCCTAACTATCGTGAATTGAAAGTAAAAATTGAACTGCATCAATCATTAAAAATGGCAATGAAGCAAAAGGGGCTCACAATAATGTACAAGAACTACAAAATTTCTCTTGTAAAGTGCATTGTTCTTTGCCGTAAATCCTAAACGGTGGTCCTATTAAAGTGTGCAGTGTCGAATTTTTTAATTTCGCAAAAACGAAAACACCAAATCCTTTCAAGTAAGTGGATACGTTATTTATTTCGACCAAAGAAGTCATAATTACGTGCATTTGGACCGTTGAGAAATGGTGTGATGAGCGGAACAATGTGTAGGGGATAAAGATTTATACCTTCTCAAGATTAAGAAATCAATACGACACCACCGTGCTCATTTGACCCGCAAATAATGTAAAAATATCAATTATTCATCTCAATAACAGTATGCTAATAAAAGCAAAACTCGCAAGGGTATATAAAAAATTCAACAATAATTAGTACCAAAGTTACCAAATTTTCAATTCTTTGTTGATCCAATTAATTTTGCCATACTAATCATAAAAAAAAAGACTATAATTCAACAACACCAAAGCAACTGAAAAAAAAATCATAGTAGACTTAAAAGAAATAGGCGAAAACAAAAATAATGTTCATAAGATTCTGTAACAACAAAAGTAGTAATATTACGACATTATTATTTTAGGAAATTATTCCTAAACTAAAGAATTAAGTCTAAAGCACTAAATTATTAATCCTACAAATTAAACTCTAAATTCTAAAATATTGTAGATGCCATCATTCATTATTCAGGGAGTCATCTAAGCCTCCAATCCACCGAAACTACTAAGCTCAAATAGGTAACACAATTTCATAGAAAGAGAAAATATCACATAGTTAAACAAGTTTTTTTTTCAAAAATCTATATAATAAAGTAGTTAGATTTCTTTGTCTTGAACTTTTCGTAGCTCAAATCGTTTAAACATTAATGATTAGACGATTCTAATTAAATTTTTATTCTTTTTAAAATTCTAAGACTCCCATCTCTAATATACTCTCTTTCTCTCTCTATCTCATTCACCCAACTCTTATACATATATAACTCTCCCTCTTTCTCCCTCACAGACATTTTAAACACATTCTCCCATCTCTCATACTCTCCCTCTCTCTCTCTCTCTATATATATATATATTTATATAGACGAGATAAAATGAAAGTCTAATTAGGATTGTCAAGACAAACAATACGATCTCATACTTTCTCTCTTAGCATTATTTTTTTATCTTGACAGTCCTAATTAGACGTATTTATTCAAAATATTTGTATGATTTTATAGATGAGAAAATATTTAAATATTAAAAAAAATCGTAAGTTGTAGATATTCAAAACCAAGCTAATCACCAATAAAAAAAAGTTCAAAACTAAGCTAATCCCCAATAAAAAATAATAAGTGATACCAATTGCACCAAAAAAATAAAAAATTCAAAACCAAGGTAATCACTAATAAAAAATAACAAGTGATATCAATTGCACCAATAAAACAAAAAAATTCAAAGTCAAGCTAATTACCAATAAAAAAATATCAATGACCAATAAAAAATATAAGTGAAACCTATTACACAAAAAAAATAATATTCTAAACCAACTATCAATTTGTTTCCCTTATTTGCATCGCTCTCCCCTTACTAATGTTCATATTTTTTAAATACTTGAATAGTGCAAAATAGACATCGAAACGATAAAAAAAGTTTGTTAAATTATTTTTTTTTAAATAGTGAAATATTGATGTTGTTGATTTGCTTTAATTGCAGCATATGAATATTTCTGTAGCATATGAGAAGTAATACGACAGATAATTTAAATTAATTGTCCTTGCAATTACAAGCAGATTCGCTGGATAATGTTAGTTCAGTTGAATTTTTTTTTTTTATTTTTTTGATTTGTGAACTACACATCTATTCATTAGATTTAGTAAAAAGTTGAAAAAATAATCACTCATTGGAAAGAAGAGCCGCCATGAAGAAATATATGGTTGGATAATTTGTAATGGTGTTAATTTAAGTTCATAAGAATTTTCGGATTATGTTAATGTGATATAATTTTTTCATTTCAATGCTTGCACTTCTTTCAACCCTTTCACAATTTTTCTATTTCTCCACTGCAGTTTTCGGACAACACAACACCATCCCTCTTGTGAGACATTGTTCTCTACATCAATTACTGTAACCATTTTGTGCACTTCATGTAGAAATTTTGCATCATTCTTCAATAAAGGCCTCTTCTGTAGAATTGGAACATGTTTTATGGTACATATGAGCAGGTTCAGTGCCATGTCAACCCAAGTTTGCGTGTATCCCATCTCCATTGTCATTTCCTCTTTGTCAATAGAGCCCTTATGATTCTCTCTGTCTCACTTAGACGGGTTTACAACTTTGTGCAGGGACGAATCCAGGAATTTGGTGTGACAGACATATTCCTTTGGTCAAGTTTTTATGGGAGATAGTTGTGAAAGTGACATCGGATCTTGGGACACGAATTCTATATAATTGTAATAATAATTTACGGATATATAGTAAATTCTAACCATTATACAGTAGCATACCTATCAACGAGCATGTTGGACATAAAGCAAATAAAAACAGAAAGAATGTACAGTGCCTTCTTGTGCACATCATCAAAGCTCCCTGACCTCTCTTCAAAAATGGTCTCCAATTTAGGGGCATTTGAAGTTTTTTGAGGAGAAATGAGAGGTGCTGGTGCAACGTCCGCCCTATTATGCTTATAGCCCATTTATTTCCTTAAAGTAATAGAAGGGTCTGACCAAACAAAGAAAAAAAGTAATGGAAGGGACGTTTTAAATCCTCTGCTGAAAAAGGCCTTTAAATCGAAGGGTTGCTGAATAGGAAGCTTAATGATTTAATGGGTTTTCTGGAGAAAGCCGAAGAGTAAATATGACTTAGGGAGCAGTTAGATGCATATATACATATATCTGTGTGTGTGTGTGTGTGTGTGTAGTTTTAAATACTAAAAATAAGAAATGGCCTTAGAAAGTGGTCAACGGTAAACACGAGTGTTTGAAATTTTCTTGAAGCAAGTTTCATAAAAGCCATAGAAACATTCAAGTCAGACTTATTATTAGATAAATGAGCAAAAATTAACTACATTATTCATCTTTCTGAATTTGCAATGCATGGCGCCCCCCCCCCCCCCCAAAAAAAAAAAAAAAAACCTACAAATTTCTGTACACCAATTACGTATGTAAATGTATTATTAATATGCTAAGATGAATATTAAACTGTTAGCAATGACTTGTGAATGTAGACACTTTGTCTTATAAAAAAATGAGTATTGATTGGGTAATATTTATATTTTTAATAATAATTTATATCATTTTCTTTTTTTTTTAGAAGAGAGAGCTAGGGGAGAGAGAACAAAGGCTTAAAATAATGTGGCAAATTTTAAACTTTATTAACGATTCGCAATATTTTGAACTTATTTATTAAACTATAATACTATCTAAAAGTGGATTCAAGAGGTTTACAATAATGTGGTAAATTTTAAACTTTATTATTGATTTACAATATTTTGAACTTATTTATTAAACTATGATACTATTTAAAAGAAGATTCAACAACTCCGTTTTTGTTAGAACATAGATTCAATAACCCCACTTTTGTTAGAAAGAGGAGTCAACAAAACTCCGCTTTTTAATAAAAAATGTATCTAAATACGAAAATTTTGTGGGGGCAACAGGTAAAAATTTTGTGTACTAAACACGCTATTTAGCAAAGGCAAAACAAAAATGTGTTTAGTAAACATGCTTTTCACGCTTTTCATCTATTATGGCTATAACTAAATATTGTGGGCGATAGGTGAAAATTATATTTATTAAACACGCTTTTTTCTTAAAAGACACTTTTCACAATGTTTATATGTGATCACTGTAACTACTGATCACATTTTTATTTAAAAGTGGTGTGATCACTTTAACTACTGTAACTACTGTCCAACCTCAGCCCAGTTGTGGATGAAGCCCATTTCTTTTGCCATGTCTAGGTGTAAGAAAAAGCCTTTGGTTTCTTCTCTCCTTGAAAAGGCCTTTGTGTGAAAATGGTTGTTCAAGAGAAAACTTGATTGACCGGTGGATTTTAGAAGAGAGCCAAGTAGAGGGATGGGTAGTGAAAATCTTTGTGGTGGGGTTTATATATTAGTTTTAAAGCAAAAAAGAGGGGAAAAACCTTGGGACAAGGTTTATGAGGAAAATTAGTGGTCAAAATCCACGTGTGAGGCGTTTAAATTATTGTCGACTAAGTCCATGGGAAGGTTTCTTATTTTTAGTAGCGTAAAATATATACTTGGTCCTCAAATTATATTTTTTGTGTTGGTTTGGTCTTTAATTTTTAAATTCTATTAATTTGATCTTCTAAATTTTGAATTTGTGTCATTTTGGTCTAATAAAAAAAACAATAGTTTAAGTTAATTAAATGATGTATTTACGTGTTTCTTACGTGACTACACATAATGGTTCACTATGGTCACTTTGGTCCTTTATATTTATAATTTGTGTCCCTTCAGTCTCTTACATTTCCCAAAAATACATTTCAAATGTGGTCAAATGAAGTGCAGATGACAATCTTTGTTACTCAATTTAAACTGTCATTTTTAATTGAAAAAATAATAAAAAATTAAATAATTGAGGAACTAAAGTGATACATTTTAAAATATTGAGAATCAAACTGACTCACAACACATAATTTAAAAATATATTTTTCCATTTTTAGTAATATGAGTCAAAATTAGTTTGAAGATGAGTTTATTGAAATTTGGAAATTGTTTATGTATTTATTGTACCAAGCTCGACCTTGACCAACCATCTAGTTCTAATTATTTTGCACAAAATTGGTGGCCAGTCCAATACCAATTTGGGAGATTATGAAGGATTTAAGTATAAGCCTTAAACTTATTTGACCTTAAGTATATTAGGTTATCAACTTGTATGGGTTAAAGTACATTCTGTTTTTTATTACTGTTTTACCCATTTCAACATTAATGGATCCTAGCAACTCTTCTTCATTATGTGAAGTTTTGGATCCTATTGGAACCAGGGTCATCACTAGTGAACAATTCTTGGAACGAACGTACTCGAGCCAGAGAATCAACAACTTCCCCTAGCACCATCCTACAGTAGTCGGACGTGATTAATGAATAAAACATCCATAACACATAATTACTTTTCTTATATTATTATTAAACCGTTAAAATATATATTGGACAAGGTTCCATTCCTAAGCTAACATGATTAAAACAAAATCAAATAAAATATTTTGGTACAACATAAAAAAAATAATATTAGTAGCCTATAGCTGCGATCTCCCTAGCTAGAATAACATTTTGGTAAATACAAACATCAGAATAAAATCCAAAACATTTTATGTGTAAATTAATTCCAAAAAATAATTAGGGTTTTGATAAAAAAATATCATGTGTGTAGGAATCATGAAATAGTAATAAAAACCCCAACCCAACCCTATGGATAATGTTAACTAATACTTAGTATTATATACATAGCATAGGTGTGATATGGAACTCCCAAATATACATGAGATGCATTAATAATAGTAAAAGACAAAAGAAATCATATATTCGAAGTTACCTCGAATCGATACCATGTACTCTAGCAAAACAAAGCGGATTAATATTTTAGAATAAAATTAAGTAATAATGACTAAAACCAAAAATAATTTTTAGAGTGAATAACGATAACCAAATTTGACGTAAAAATATTTAACGATTATCAAGTTCTAGTAATTGGCCATCAAGGTGAACCTATAAATAATTAAATCATCAGTCAAAACTTTACCTAAATTTTTGATCGTAAAATTAAGCTCTTATGTTCACAAATTTCTCTCTTTTTCTTTTCCTATTCTCCCCCTCTCTCTTCCTTCCTCCCTTTTTCTCTCCTTCTTTGCTTTGGTCGTTTGCTTCTGTCCCGTGGCTATTTCTAGCCAAAGTGGGAGCCTTCATGTCACTTACATGTAAGGGGTTTACATTGGCATGGTGAAGTACAGTGGACACATCCAATTTTTGTGTTCATTATTATTATTATTTTTTTCACTTATACACATATCACATATAAGTGTAGTTTTCTTCTCATTGTCACCTACTTACTTATACCGTTCATACACTTTAGATATTTATTAAACATAATTAATATTAAAGTTATTTGACTTATTTTCACGTAAGGGATCCATATTTTAGGTCCATTTATTTATTTGAAATTTCTAAAAATAACTCTTGATTACAAGAATAACAATTAGAACTCTAATTAACGGGTTAACGATTAATTTTCATACGGGTCAGTACATCATTCATAATTCTCAAGCTTTTTGATTAGTAACATCAGATAGTAACACTCAAATTATGTAACATTCACAATAATGCGTTACTTGTGGAAAGAAAGGTAGGGTGTTTAATTCAATAAATCGTGACTTTGGACCATAAATGTTACCCGATTCATGTTATTGGTGGAACATTTTGTGAATTGATTTTGTTTATATCTTTATTATGCTCAATGTTATTGTCTTTGATTTTAAATGTTACAGTGCTTTGGTCACCATTGTGTTCATGTTATTGCTTCATATCAATATTATATTTAATGTACCATTTTTGATTTTAAATTTTACTATTTTTCACTTACATGCACTACAAGAAAATTCACTTTTAGTCGCTAGATTTAGATTGACAAAAAAATATTATTGTCACTGAAAATATGATGTTGAAATTATTTAGTGGCTATAGTTATTTGTCGCCACTAAAGATATATAATTAGTGGTGAAAAAGTACTATTGTCACTAAAGATATGATAGTGAATCTAATTAGTGACAATTTAAATGTTGCAGCAAAAATATATTACTAATTTATCACTAATTTCAAATATTTAGCGACAACAATTTAAATTTAGTCACTAATAATAAAAAATATTAGTGATAACATTTTGTACTTGCAATAAATATGCCTTGATTTTAGTCACAATTTTTTTTGCCACTGTGTAAATTTTAGAAAATAAGTTGTCGCTGGTAAATGTAATACTAGCCCAAAAAAAAAAACTAAAATTCCTTCATTTCATATAATACGAATGGTGCTTTTAATATATATATATATATACTAGGAATAAGCCGTGCTTGACGGCACGGTGCAACTAAACAAAATTGAACATTAGATTTGAATGCGAAATAATCAAGCATTGAACTCGGACACGTAGTAAACTGAAAGTCTAAACTTGTCTTATATCACGTATTTGAAGGCACTATACATAGTTCTTAAACACGAAATAATCAAACAATGAATATAACCATGCATTAAGCTGAAAATCGTTTGGTAATATTTAATGTCATGACTTTAGTAAAATAAAATGGGTCAAAATTTAAAAAACTTTCAAATTTTTGACAGAGTATCCTTTGAAAATACGATGCCACAAATATCACGCCCAATCCTCCCTTCATGTACCAATTTATCAACTATCGTAACTCCAAGCTACATAAATGCCCTTAATTTAATCTACTCCAAAATTTTCAATATCATCAAACACCACTGCATTAAAAGAACCAGCTTGGCATTTGAGTCTTCAACCCATATATCATTCTTATTGTTCTGTCATATCTGGGGGATAAATTAATTTGGTAGGAAACTGGCTCTGGGCTTTTTGCTGTCAAAACAGCTTGGCATTTGAGTAAGAATAGGGGGTGGTGAATGAGGTAGCTGGGCTTATTTGGAAGACTGTTACTGCTCCTAGTGCTCTATTAATTGATTGGAAATTTTTGTGTAATGCCTTGCCTTTGGATTCGAATTTTTCGAGAATAGGTGTATCCTTGGTGAGCAGGTGCTGCATGTGTTATCAGAATGTGGAAACTATGAATCACCTTTTTGTTGAGTGTGCTTATGATTAGCAAAATTTCATCAAACTAATCACCAAAACCCTATTTCATAACACCCAACAATCAAGTCAACATCCAATTTCATATGATTAATACAATTCTTCTTAAAAAATTTAAAACAAAAGAAGGAATTTAATGAGTAACTTATTGCCCTTCTTCCAAATTCTTAAAGTACCGAAAAAGGTATAAGTAGAATACAAAAAACAAAAAACCAAGAATGTTTGACAATAATTTATAACAGGGAGTGTGTTTGACAGTAATTAAAACACAAAGGTTGAAGTAGATAGAATTTCAAGAGCAATATGATAGCGTACGGAAACCCATACATAAAAACAATTCATATAAAGTGCACATGTATATATAGCCACATATGAAAATCATATTCATAAGGGTTATCAAAATATTTGTCACATGCTAGATTGAATAGTAACACAAAGAATGACCCAAGGCAAAAGAAGCGGTGAAGTTCAATATTAAGCTATCAGTGACCAAAAAAACCAAGAAAGTTTCTAAAAAGAAAGCAAAATGAATTCAATTCACAAAGAATTTAAAGGCTCATAAGTGATATAGGCTTGTTCAATTCACAAAGAATTTAAAGGCTCACCTGTAACATTTAACACCACCACCAAAATGGCACCACTACCCAACACATAATCACATCCAATCACCTAGCATCAACCTATAAACCAATCAAATATCTATTGAATTCAAAAAAATAAAAAAACATAAAAACTCATACAATTGACAATAAATCCAAACAAACAAAACTTATTATATTCCACCATCAATTTCATACAACAATAACCAAATTTCAACTAACACCTCAATTGACAATAAATTTCATAAAACTCACCATCCATAAACTAATAAAAAATTTCAATTAAAATTCAGCAATTTCACAAAATTTCAACAATCTAAAAAATTAAGTGTTCTGTGTGTTCTGTCTGTGTGCGTGAGTGTGTTTTCTGTGTGGTGTGAATGTGTAGCAGAGAGGAGGGGATGGGTATTTTGGGTGGGGATGGATATTCTAGCTGGGGGTGGGAGTGGGTTACGTAGAGGGGGTAAGGGGTTTGCGCAAAAGGGGGAGATCTAGGAAGGGGGTTTGTTGAGTGTGTGTGTGTGTGTAAGAGTGAAAGAAGTAGAGTGTGGGAGAAAGTTGCGTAGAGGGTGAGGGGTTTGCACAGAAGGGGAGACTGGGGGGAAAGGGTTTCGTTAAGCAGACAGTGGGGGTGGGTTGTACAGAAGGTGGGGGGCTTTGCACAGAAGGGAGAGACTTGGGAGGGGGTTTCGTTAATTATGTGTCTGAGAGAGAAAGAGAAACAGAGGGGGGGTGATAGTGAGAGAATCAGCTAGTGGGGGTGGGTTACATAGAGGGAGTAAGGGTGGGGGTTTGCGCAAAATTTGGAGAGCTTGGATGGAGGGTTGTCTCTGTGTGTGCGAAAAGAGAGAGAGAGAGAGAGAGAGAGAGAAGTAAAGAAAAAGGATACTTGGATGTGGCAGTGCCTTTGGCGGTGGTGTCGCTGGAGGTGGTGTAACACAAAGTGTTCTGTGTTGAGAGAGAGAGAGAGAGAGGAAGGGAGGGCGTGAAGGGAAGGTAGAGGAAAAGAAGGAAAAATATGGTGATGGGTTAGCAGGCATGGTGCTCCTTGCATGTGTCAGGCGGCTGTGTGCAGGTGAGGGGCAATGTAACATTAAGAGGGAGGTGATGCGTGTGTCCCTTCTATTTTATTATATATATATAAGAACGACGCCCATCGTTTTCATATTTGCCACAATTCATTTTTTGTTCAAGTTCTCTCTGAGCCTCACCTTTCTCTCTCTTGTTCTCGATCTCTACGTTCGTCCGACGTTGGATTCTACTAATTTGCCATGGACGACCAATCTGCCATTGATAACCTCTCTGTCATGGACAATCTCTCCTAATCCATTCGTTATGTCAGATCTACTGGTATTCATCAACATTTATCCTAAGGCATCGACACTTCCCAATTCTTTTGCAACATTTATCCCTCACACAACGGTCAATTCTTCCCAAATCTTCTTCAACCTCTCTACCATTAGCCTCGCTTCCATGTACAACCTCTCTGCCGTGGACGATATGTCCTAATCTGCCCGCTATAGCATAGTTCTGTAAGTTTTAACACTAGACCTCTCTCCAACAGATCTGTAAAGATCGCATTCTTCAACTTTCGATATATCTGCCATCAATGATCTCTGCTTCTGCATCTTTGGGAATGAAATTTTCATTTGTGGGGCTACGTAGAAATAGTCTCACTCGGGTTATTATCTTTTTTATTGTTATCATCTTGTGTAGAAATAGTCCTAAGCGGGGGTAGTTATTATTTTTTTAATGTTTGTTTTGGGATTGGGAGGGAATGGATGGGTAGGCTTTTGAAATCATATTTAACAAATACGCTTGCACTAGAAGTCGGATTTGAAGAAAACGCTTTCATTAAAAAGCGGTTGTGTTGAGTCTGTTTTTTAATAAAAACAGATGTGTTGAATCCGCTTTCAATGGAAACAATTTTGTTTTAAAATCGGATGTGAGGATTAAGACTTCATGTGAAAGTGGATTTTAGAAATCCGATTTAATGATGAATTCATAATTGATAATTCCGCTTTCAAATAAATTCGTAGTTGTTGATTCCGCTTTCACATGAAGTCGGATTTGTTGATTCCGCTTTCAAAAGTGTCATAGATTGGTAATTAAGTTCAAAACTGTTATACTTTGGTATTTATGCTTTAAATTTGTTGTGTTTTGGTAATATATTCTTCCTATCACATGCCTAATTATTTTAATATTTGATTAATTTATAGTTTAATATATTTTTTTATTTTAAATATTATCCATACACGATAATATACATATGTTAAAAAAATTTGTAGGATTATGTATTTTAAAAAAAATTGTAGATATTTTTAAGAAAATAATAGATAAACATAGATTTTAAATGATGTAATCAAAGAAATGAATGATATAAAAATTATTATTTAATTTTTCTCTCTCTCTCTCTCTCTCTTTCACACACACACACACATGACACGCACGATAACTCACACCACTCAATTTATGAGGTTGACACATCTTTAGTCTTGTATTATCACATCGTCTAAGTATTTATTTATTTACAATAGTATATCAGGGGTGGACATTTCCTTAATGTGTCGGACAAATCTACTTTGCTCAATAGCGGTAAGTGACAAAAAATTATTATATTGCAAAAACAAAATAAATATATGATTTCATTCATGTAGAGATGAGTTGTTAAGTGAAGAAATGGATATTCCGATACTATCGAAACGAACCGACATGATTAATAACTCATTTTCTTTTCTAACCTCCATTGTTACTAAATAGAGGTCAAATCAAAATGCGAACAAGGGTTCATTGTGCCTCCTTTGAACTTCTAGCCATCACTCAAAATGCGAACACAATTTATGCCTTTTCTTCCAACAACTCAAGCAAAGATTACATGTACACATTCCATAAATTACTGCAACTATATGGATACATCAATAAGGGTCTCTCAATTGTGTTGGGTGAAATAGATTCACGTCAGGTCTTAATGGATCCAAGTCAAAATATTCTCCACTCATATCCAATTAGTTTATTAATTCATATTTAACGAGTCATGTCGTATCGGATTCATATCGTATATCAATCATATATAATTGGTAAATAAAACGAATCATGTTATGTATTTCTTTTAATTAATTTCAATCATACCCAATTTATTTATTAATCATATTTTATTGGGTTCATTCATTAACGAAATAGGTATTTTCAAGAAGATCTAAACCTTCTAACTTCGTGTCGTGTTCATATTCATGTTTTGTTAACGAATTGTGTAATATTTTTACACCCCTACATCTATCAACAATTATGTTATCTATCTCTAACTTTTCGTGTCTGTGGGGATATGAAGATAGTCTACACAATCTTATCTCTTTGGTCCCGTTAAGAGTTTCAAAAAGTAATTTTTTTGATATCGTATATTTATTTTTCATAATAAAAGTTTGAAATAAATAATTTTTTTTAATTATTTTCTATTGCTTTATCATTTTTTTCATTCACTAATTGCAAATCATTTAATCCAAAATCAATAGCTAGAATGGATCTCAATAACGTATCAATTTCAGTACTATTATAGTATTCTATATTAAAACTAAGTATTGACCATGCCTTAAGACATGGAGAAATAAAAAAAATAGTTAACAATAAACATATTTGTATTCACACCCAAAATCAAATCACAAACATAGAGGAGAGAGAAAATAATTTATATAACGCCCCAAAATCCACCTTGGAAGGCATTACTATCTACAAACTATCCGACCATGAAATCAACTAAAAATAACTATTAAGTAATCAACCATTCATTCATTTGACAAGGAATAAATAATAAAGGCAATAAAACATTGTAACTTCTCCAACTTATAATTCAAAACCAAAGAATATCTAGCAGCAGAAAAATAAAAACTAGCTAAAACATTTTTTCATAAAAATTTCTCAAACTCTAAACCAAAAATAGAACAACTTTATTTTCTAAGGCATGATCCACATCTTGATCCCTAATGACTCATAATCAACCTGCTCATTTACATTGACATCATCTTCTATACCAAAATTTGTAATTGTGTTGTAGGGGGTGGTGTGCTGTCGCAGGCAACCAAAAATAAAACATATACTCCTAAAAATACATGTAGTAGTGTGAGTAAGGATTGTTCCCAAGAAGAGTATCTAGCCTAGTTTTATGATATGTGAACAAGGATAGAAAGGGTTCGAGTTTAACGAAAATAATTTAAGAAAAAAAAACTAAGAAATAATTCAAATTAAAGTATTGAAATCAATCAAAAAAAAAAACATTGGTCTAAGTCAACATCCACCATCGAAATTTTACAACTGATCATCGATGCAAGTATATATCAATTCACTATCTGAATATTCTCCATTTGAACTATCTTCTTATCTCTCCTTAGTCACAATTAATTAGAAAACAACCGATCTAATTAACCTTAACTACTAAACAACCCAAGGCAAGTATCAAAGGTTTAATCTAGTAGCAGTCTTAAGAATTAGAAAGATCAATGAAACTAAACAAAACAAGCACAAGCGGTTGCATTTAATTTAGTCAAGCGTTCTTCCTAAGACCTAATAATTTTTGACGTAACAAATCATTTAATCTTAGTTGCTTCACAAATTAGAGTGATCAAACAATTATAGATTTGATATCTAACCTAGTAGTAGATTGCAATGATTAATAAATTAGTAGGCCTCCTAGTAATTAAATGAGAAAATCATGAAAATAGGCATAGCAGAACATCCGATACTCAAATCATAAATTGAACAATAAAAACAAATTAGATCTTACAGTTTTATTGAATCTAAAGCTTCCATTTCCTTTGACCAAGTATCAAAGTTTAGCCATGCATGGCCTCCATGAAAACTGGAAGGAAGAGTTAGAGAAGAAGGGTATAGCAGCGTGCGAAGTCTCTAATTTTTTTTCTTCTTTTTCCTCTTTACCCGTTCATCCCTCTTTTCCTGGAAAACCTCCCCAAGTTTGACTCTTAAGGAAAAGATTAAAAATAAAATAAAGTCCTATATAACTAAGAAAGTGGTGTTATCCTATTGAATTTCCGTGCCCCAGGTTTTAAGCTTTCGAAAATAAACTGGTATTAG
>CAUOFW020004372.1:0-31617 GCA_963454935.2 Ilex paraguariensis
ACCCCCTAAAAGGTTTGATTGTATGATTTGTACAAACCCTGAGTGTTCAATTAGAATATTAACGTTTTACATTATATTTATATATAAAATAACGGTTTTTTTTTATGCTCAATCATATCAAAGTACTTATTTTTCAACTCGTGTATCTTAGAGTTGAGGTTTTATGTAATTAATTATTAAGGAATGATAAATATATCACTTGTGTTTCTATGTGGTCGGACCGAGTTTGTTATTTGTTATGTTATCGTATAACATGCTCGTGTGATATGGAGCATTATACTTCACATCGTTGAGCAATCCAGAGTCTGACATCCATAGTCCCACTCAAAAGAGTCGTCTACCTCCATCTCAAATCTGAAAACTCGAGAGTCACCCCAAATCAACTAAGGGATAAAAATCCCACAGTGGTGACTTGCAGTCTAGAAAAGAGAGGAAAGACGATGCAAACAAGTAATAAGCAATTTGGTTCTCAATTCCTCACATTAATTCTAAGTAAAGCGTCAGAAAATCAACTCTCAAAATTTTGAACTTGCTTTCCAGGTATTTCCCTTGAATGATCAGCGTTCAATTTCCGATGTGAACATATATAATGTGATATAATAACTTGGATAACCAAATTTAATGAGACCAAAAAGTTACATTCACAGCATGTCCACTAGCATTCTCAATTAGAAGTTCACAACCACGTATCACGTGATTGACATCTCCCTCTCTCTCTCTCTCTCTCTCTCTCTCATGTATCACGTGGTTAGGCTACTAATTACAATCACGTGATTGAATATTTGCATTGTTAAGAACAAAAAAATCCAAGATTTCAAGGATATCAATTATTAATTTTACACGTGTTTGCACCATAAAAATAAGTCAATCTGATATTCTTTTTTTTTTTTTTTCCAAAATTGCATTAATTTAATGCCTTAATATATCTTTTCCAATGATCTGGTGAGGTTTAGAATAGCTTAAGAAAATTGCTTTTAGAACTTGTGACTTATCATAAATATTCTCAATAAAAAAATTAGTTCCAATTTCATCCGGAAAAATTGCTTCATTGATCTAAAATTTCAATATACAATATAATTCAAGACGTGCCTAATAATTTTTTGAAGTAACTTATCTCAATAATACTATTGTAACTTATCTCTCACATCTAGAGAGACTAAGATATTTTTCAGTACAATTTAGACAAATGCAATATGATTTTCCTCTCAATCCGAGGGATTAGGCACAACACCATGTCAACTTATAGAGGAAAGGTAGATTTACGATTTAAATAAGTCCACAAGCAAAAGTTCAAAAAGAAGAAAAAAAATTATACTTCCTTAAAAATAATTTTGCACAAAACACTTATCATTTTACATTTATTACTACGACAAATTGCCATCCCACAATTACCATCACCGCTGGCACAATCGACCACTATCCCTCCCCCCTCCCCCTCTCTTTATAATTGTTGTCCTCATCTCTACCACAATTGTTATTGTTGTCATTGTCGCAACAAATGTCACCATTTTCATCTGAGATTACACTAGCATTACCTCTACTCGATTACCACCATCGTCGTTGTCAGATATATGTTTGTATGTGCATGTGCATTTGGGAATACATTAAGATTGTAACATAAATAAGTATTTTTTGTGGACCATTAAAATGTCGTTTTTTATTAAAAAAAAATTCTTTTCGTGTTAGTTTTTTTTTTTTTTTTTTGTAATCATTCAAACAACACTTACCAATGAAAGTGATTTCCTTATAAAGTAGTCCTAACAAATACCTGTTTAAAAATAAATTTTCTAATTTCACAAGTCAATGATCACACTAGCAACTTTCCTTTCTTTAAGTTGTTTTGGTCACAATATTGGTATCAGATTAGCTACATATTGGGGCAGCTCCAAAATTTAAGGGTGGGTCTTCATATTTGCATGAAAAAAAAAAAAAAAAAAAGCAAGGGAAGAAGTGGCGCATAATAGAAATTAAGAACATACAATCGGAAGCTCACTCTTCTATTAAACGTAGACCTTAATACCAGCTGGCAATAATTTCTCGTAATATATGATTTTAAGGGATACTTGGTGATAAAGTTTTAGAGTAATGAGAGAAAATGGAAGAACGTAAGTGTACAAAAATTCAACGTGATTCTGCCTATGAGACTCATCCATGAGTCAAATGCCCCGAAGGCTGTATTATTCTCAAGTGAATGCATGCATGATTCACACATATTTTGATGATATCATGATCAACAAATAGATTTTTATTGATCGCAGCTCGATATCAAACGACAAAACTTCATTAGTGTCATAGATGGGATGACTAGCGAACCACTTCCAGAAGGGAAATGTGCATTGACCAACTGGCTCCAACACAACAGCTTGTGCAGGGGCAGCAAGAGTTCAACACCTACTGGAATAACATCATCAAACGACAAAACTTCATTAGTGTCATAGATGGGATGACTAGCGAACCACTTCCAGAAGGGAAATGTGCATTGACCAACTGGCTCCAACACAACAGCTTGTGCAGGGGCAGCAAGAGTTCAACACCTACTGGAATAACATCATCCTACTTCTAGAAGGCATCACGTCACACCTAGGAAATGTAATGGTCCCAATATTCTCTTCACCAATTCTTAACAAATTGGGGATCATGTGATGATGAAAGAGGGATCACCTACCCCGTAGGTATATAAACACCAAGGGCTTCTCCATGTGAAAACGTCGAACCTATTATAATCCTTTCTTCTTTCCCAAGCAATTGAAAATCCCCAAAGAGCACTAGACACTATTAGAGTGAATTATTGAAGCTCTCTAGTAGGTGAACCACTACAATCCATGTGCACATTTTGTTATATGTCATTCACATTCGTATTGCCCAAGTTTAATTCGGGTCGGTTTTGATTGAATTCGGATTATGTAATTCGGACAAATTTTGGGTTAGAATTCGGGTTGTGTTCGGGTTACATAATTCAGGTTAGAATTCGAGATGGGTTCATTCAAGTCCGAAATCAGTCTGTTGTCCTAAACTTAGTACATACTACATAGTATTTACCTAAAGTAATAACCAATAACTTCAATCAAATGTTTAACATAAAGATCATAATATTTAAAACATAAGACATAATAGCCAAATGTTTAACAAAAAACTGAACTAGAAGATTGATCCTTAGTGTTTTACCTTATAAGTTATATTGCTATATTGATTTTTACATTTATTTTAAATATGTTCAGGTTGAGCCCGATTTATATATTTGGGCTGAGCCCAATTTGGAATTCGGGGTGAACCCAATTTATATATTCAGGTTGAATCTAGCATCCCGAGATCTCAACCTGAGTATTGTTCAAATTCAATTCTGGTTTGTGTTTTTTTACTCAGGCCCAACACAAGTATTAAAAATTTCAATCTAAGCCCGATTTTTTCTGAGTTGGGTTGCAGTTAAATTCAACTTAACCCACCCAAGTTGCACTCCTAATTTACACCGTCACTCACAAGCCTTAGGCTATTCAACTTAAGCACCACGACCATTAGTTAACTTCAAGTTTATATGATCATTATATTTGATAGACATTTGGTACGATATCAAAAAGTATTTTTTGGGTATCTTACTGCACACAAAATATTAATTTTTTAGGCTAAGTTACAAGTTTTTGGAAGTCAATTTACAAATTTTTTGAGTGTTTGGAATTGATCTCAGTATTTTATGATTGATCCCAAACACCCTCAAATGTTGCAACTTCACCCAAAAATAGTGTGCCTTGACGTTGGATCGATGCTTACTTTCTTGTTATAATTTGAACTCAAAAATTATATTTTATGCTGACAAAATTATAAATTTTGGTATAAAAAACAAACCCCAAAGACAACCAGGCTAAGATAATTTTGGACAAAAAGAGGCAATTCCATGAATGAGGCTCTTATTATTGCATGGGTTGGAGAAGATTATATTTGATGGTGTGCATTGCACAATTGAACATAGTTGTGTCCATTAAAGATTATATTTGTTATAGGAGCAGGCTTGTGTCGACTATTCTTTCAAGTTTAGCGGCTGGTCAATATGACTTGAGTTGGGTTAGAGATTGTACCTCAAGAAATAAGAGTGATTAACTCTTAGAGAGTGTGAGGAATAATTAAACCTAATACTTCTTGATTACTAAATTCTAGGTCCAGCCACTAAACCATCTTTAAGAGTTTGATTTAAAAGAATTTTACAAACAAAAGAAAACACTCTACTTAATGCATTACTTGAAGAATATTTTTTACCACACAAGTAACAGTCACTTTTATAGTTCTTTTTCAAAAAAAATTAAATTTAATGCAATCTCATCTCAGATTGACCAAGTAAAGTAGCCTAACTACATTATTGACGAGCTTTTTATTTTTTTTGTCCTTTTCTTTTCCTGTAGTGCAGCGAAGTGGTGTGCAAGGCTAAGCCATGATGCGGAATTGAGCAATCAATATCACAATAGTGTGAACCTTTGAGTTGACTACAATAATAATAATATTAATTTGAGAATAGTATTCATTTTTATTTTTTTTTAATCTCATAAATATAGATTGCTAATCATCATATATAATTTAAGAACTGTATTCAAATAGGTCTCGACTCGACCGTATCTAGATTTTCGGTCCGTTTATAGCAAAGATCCAAACTTAGAAGGGTAAAAGAATGGTAGTTTAACTTAAAGATAGAAAAGAATAAATTTATTTCAACTTTTTTAATCATAAAGATAATTTGGCTAAGATTATTTTAGTTACAAAAAGGCCGTATTGTTAAGTTTTTAAAAGAATGATCACGTGTTTAAGAAAATGATCATCAAAAAAATTTAACGGATTGTCTAATTAGGGACCAAAGTAACACGGATTGAATATTTTAGGAATGCAATTGAAGACTAAATTAACAAAAAAAAATGCATACTTTAATAACCAAAAGTACTATTAACACTATAAAGATATATATTGTTTTTATATTTTAACTGTATCATATATTCAAATAAATTTAAAATTGAAAATAACAAAAAATCAGTTGTCTAATTGAATGAATGATCAATGGATGATTAATAAGTACGTATAAAGAAAAATATTTTTGATGTTATTGGCAATAAAGTTATGGTTATATTTTTTTGAATAAAAAAAACTTAATAAGGGTCAATTTTAAGAACTAAAAAGGAGTAGTAGTCCATTTCTTTTGTCTTTTTTATGTTTATATACTTAAATTTATTGGCGTTTAACTGTTTTTATTTTATGAATTTTTAAATATCAGATATAATACAATAAATTTAAATATATTATTTATTTTTATTAATTAAAAAATAAAGACCACATTTTGCCTCCACCCAAAGCCACCAAGGTGACTTAACATAAATACCTATCGGATCAATGAACAGCCAACCGCAGAAACTGACAAATCGGTCCTGACCATTAACATATGATTCTCTCTTTAAAGGCAGATATCACTTTTTATCATTTGCCAAATGTTTTTTTTTCCTACCACAATCAAAGTCCCACAAATAAAGGACTGAGAGAGAGAGAGAGAGAGAGAGAGAGAGAGAGAGAGAGAGAGAGAGAGAGAGAGAGAGAGAGAGAGAGAGAGAGAGAGAGAGAGAGATGGAGCTAGAAATCATCACCATTATCAAATCATACATGGAGGGGGAGATCAACAACTGTATCAAGGTATATCTTTTAGCCTCTGTGTCTTTATTCTACTGCTATGTTGCAGGCAAGATTGTCCCCAAAGGAAAGCTCAGACTCTTCTCTCTCATCCCTGTGGTATGTCTCAACCTACTTCTCCCTCTAAATCTACACACCATGCACCTTCAAGGCTTAACTGCTTTCTTCATAGCTTGGCTTGCCAACTTCAAACTCCTGCTCTTTGCCTTTGGCAAGGGTCCGTTATCTAACCCATTTCTCTCTCCTTCCCTTTTTATAGCACTTGCTTGTTTCCCCATTAAAATCAATGAAACCCCTTCTCCAAAACAACTAAAAGACCATAATAAAGAAAACATGTCTCCCAAAACCTCCCAAAATGGCCATAGTGAACAAAACCCATCTCCCAAAACCTGCCAAAAAGGCCTAAAACCAATTTGGAATTATGCTATAAAGTTTCTATGTATAGCTATTTTGCTCCGTTTGTATGGTTATAGTGAGCATTTTCATCCAAAGCTTTTGTGGTGTGTCTATAGTCTCCATATGTACTTAGCTTTGGAAACATTACTAGCCATAGTGGCAGCCCTGGCTCGAGCCCTGTGGGGCATGGAGCTTGAGCCACAGTTCAATGAACCCTACCTCTCAACCTCTCTCCAAGACTTCTGGGGTCGAAGATGGAACATAATGGTGACCCGAATTCTACGCCCGACTGTTTACGAACCTGTGCTCCATACTTCATCTCGGGTCATGGGCCGAAAATGGGCTCCACTTCCTGCCATTTTCAGCACATTTTTGGTGTCCGCCATAATGCACGAGCTTATATTTTATTACTTGGGTCGTACATGGCCCACATGGGAAATCACAGGGTTCTTTTTGCTCCAAGGTGTCGCTTTAATGGTTGAGGTTGCAATCAAGAAGGCGTTTTCCGGCCGGTGGCAGTTGCCTTGGATCGTCACGGCTCCATTAACTATCGGGTTCGTGATGGTTACCGCATTTTGGCTGTTTTTTCCTCCATTTTTGAGGTGTAAGTCAATGGAAAGAACCTTTGCAGAGTACGCAGCAATGGGTTCATTTGTGAAAGATGTGGGCACGGCTTTAACGTCCAAGTATCTCAACAATGTAACAACAGTTTAGGATTTGTTGTTACACCTCATATCACCACAAAATAGGTGTTTTTTCGTCCCTTCAATGTATGCTTTTTCCACTTTTCTGCTCACTGGATTATTTACCGTTAATTTAAGCCGAACTTCTTGTATAATGAGAATTCTAGTAGAGAATTATGTTAATTAGGGATATATAAAATTGGGGTTGGCAAGATCTTGCAAAAAGTCATATGAAACTCACGATCCCAAAAGGACCTCATTATGTTTGGTGGCGTTTGCTAAGGATAATTAATAATTTCACTATAATTGGTAGAATCGTTATTGGCAACAATACATTTTGGCCTTGAGTAACGCCAAGTTATATGCTTGTGAATATGAATGGATCTCAATTTTTTTTCTTAATTGTTTAGCTATATTTTTATATATAATAAGTTGTGTCCACCCTTAAAATTGACTTTCATTTGTTTATTTGTGAATTCTTTTGATTTTAAGATCATAATTCAATTTTCAATTGTTTGAAATATGACATACAATTAAATTTTAATTTTTTAAGATTGATGATTAACTTGTTTCAATTGAATTCTAGAGCTATTTTTATGTTTATTTCTTGAATTTTTATTTATTTATTTATTTTAATTCTTATTCAATTGGGAATATATTTTATCTATTATATCTCTATACGTGTGTGACTCAAGTATAATTAGTGGTTGATTTCAATATGATCATTTGGTAAAAAGTAATATTATTTGGTAATGACCTTTTTTATTTGCATTTAGAATTGTTTGGACGTTTCGAATTTATGAAATCTTTTTAATGGATGGTTTGAAGTTTAATAGAGTTTAGATTTGTGATCTCCACTATTTTATTAACATACATAAAATTAGAGTCATCTTTGTGGAAGTCTAAGGTCATTAATTGCTTAATGTTATAGAGCTGGACTTAGGGCGTGTTTGTTAATCCAAATTTAGCACTTAAAATGAATATATTTGACACTTATTGATTAAACTTGTTTGATAACTAAAATTTCAACTCTCTTAATATGTTAAGTGTTATTTTAAAATAGACTACAATATTAAGTAAGAGATATCTTACTTAATTCTGAAAGTTGAAAGCTTTCAGTAAGGTCATCTTTAATTATATTTATAATATGACTATTATACCTCAAAATATTTTGCAATACTATTAAAACTCTAATTAGTATTCTCTCCAAAATTCTTATCCTATCTATCCTCCTTGTCAATCGTCTTCTTCAACGATAGATCTTCTTCTTCTTTTTTCTTTTTTGCTTCACTCGTCTGTTGCAAATATACATTCATTGCACACATACACACATTCAATGCGCACACACACACATACAGAGTTACACACACCCAAACACGAACACACAGGCAAGCACTGCACACACATATACCCACCCACCCAAGCCACCTACACACAAGCACAAATTGCACACACACATGTTATTAATGAGATTTAATTTGTTTTATTTTTTAAATTCGATTATTTATTCATTTATTTTTTTTAATCAGATGTTATTGTTCAGTTATAGTGTTATTCAATTTATTATTGTTCACTTATTGTTATTCGATTATTTATTAGTTATTGTTTATTTTTTTGATCAGATGTTATTGTTTACTTATTGTGTGATTTAATTTGTCATTGTTCACTTATTGTGATTCTGATTATTTATTTGTCTTTGTTCTTTTTTTTTTATTAGATGTTATTGTTTAGTTATTGTGTTATTCAATTTATTAATGTTCACTTATTTTGTTATTTAGATGTTATTTTTATGATTAGATGTTATTGTTCATTTATTATATTATTTAATTTATTATTGTTCACTTACGGTGATTCAAATATTTATTTTTTGTTTTTTATTAGATTTTATTGTTCAATTTTTGTATTATTCAATTTATTATTGTTCAATTATTCTGATTGTTCACTTATTGTTATTCAATTATTTGTTAGTTATTTTTTATCAAATATTTTTATTCACTTATTGTGTTATTTAGATATTATTTTTTGATCAGATCTTATTGTTTACTTATTGTGTTATTCAATTTGTTATTGTTCACTTATTGTGATTTGATTATTTATATTGATTTGATATATTTTTATTTTTTATTACATAAAATCATATTTTATAAATATTTTTAAATTAAAGAGTGGAAGTTTAAAAGTGAAAATTAATTTATTTTCAAACTTCAGCTCTATATAGTTATCAAATAGTTTGATTTAATTCAGTATTTCAATTTTAATAGATGTCAAATTGTCCACAAATTCAACATTCAGTTTTCAGATTTCAGCTTTTAATTTTAACAAACATAACCCTAGTTAAAGTGCCCACACTTAGACTAATTTTTGCTCTGCCATGCCTGGCCAAAAAAGTGATTCAACTAAGAATGTTAGAAGAAAGGCAGTTCACAGAGGAAAAAAAAAAGTTAGCTCAACTCTTTTGAAAAAAATAAAGACAAGCATAAATGTATGATATCAAAATGTATTTTTTTGGTACCCTAATACAAAATATTATTTTTTTTAGGCTAAATTACAAAATTTTGGGAGTCTAATTTATTGAAGTGTGTGAAATCGATCTCAATATTTTATGATCAATCTTAAAATGCGAGAATTTATCCTAAACACTATCAAACATTTTAACTTCATCAAAAATTATTGTAACTTGACCTAATATTCATATTTTGTTGGATCAATCCTAAGATTTTAGGTTACTTTCTTGTTGTAATTTAACCTCTAAACGTTATATGTTACATAAAAAATGATAAACTTGGGTGTTAAAGTCAAACCCGGAAGACAACGGAGCAAAGATAATTTTGAACAAAGAAAAAGGCACTCCAATAAATGAGATTCTTGTCATTATTTGGCTTTGAGACGGATAGATTTATACATTTTTACCCTACTTAAATACTTTTTTTTTTAAAATTCAAATCCGTAATACCTAATTTTCAACAGTACTATCTTTATTCACAAACCAAGATTTATGATTTGTGGCACAGCTTGATGAAAAGGTATCATGTTTTACAGTTATGTTTTGTCTTTTGTCTTTTTTATTTTCCAAAAATGTTTTGACCATGAGCTGCGACAGATTGAGCTAGCCCTGCCGGCGAATCATGTGGAATTTCGAAATAACTGTTGGCGGCTGCTAAGCGGCTAATATATATATATATATATATATATATATATATATATATATATTAATATTAATTGAGAAGCAGGATCGTATAGACTCTGCACCATAAACCTCTAACAGGTGTTTTTTATGTAGATCGTTAAATTATGATCTAATATTCACTAGGCAAAGTTATTCAATATTAATTACCAAAACCTATTAAATTTAGTTTTTCACTAAATAGAAAATATCTATTACATATGTATTGTGATCTAATCCTATTAGGAAAATCTTAAAAATTAATAATAAAAAAAATTACGCCCCTGTTAATAATAAAAAATTGACCCAATGACCCAAATAGTATTTATCTTTATCCATTTAATTTATTATACCTATTTGGATTAAAAAAAATTAAATTCAAACCCTGCTCTTATGTCTATCTCCCAACAAATGTGCAAAAGTTCATAGCAGACTAACAGCGCAGCGGTTGTGCTACCTTTGTCATCTATTCATTTACTACGGTAATATCTTACATCATGATTTAGCTTACATGCATGCCAAGGACTTTAAATCTTTTGAATAGTTTAATCAATTGGCCACTTGATTATTTAGTTGGTTAAATGATTGGTTGTTAAAGCTTCTGATGATGTGGCTAAGTTAAAAATTCAAAAGTGGTGGTATTGACGAGTTAATGTTCGGCAAATTAAGTCAGTATAATTTTTTTAAACTTAAATTTAATAGTTATGCTTTTTTTTATTGGGGACGAAAGCGCAATTTAATTACTAAATTCCACTGTATAGATATTGCTTGCCTCCATTGCTGAAATTTAGAATATTGAAACTTTAGTAGTGATATTACTTGTCTGTGTTTTCTAAATACTTGCCAATCAATTGCATATTTGTTTTTGTTTTTTGTAGATAATTTATTGTGTAGTTAATAAGCACTCCTAATTGGGTTGATTAGAAATTTAGGAAAGAAAGATAAATATTAATTAATCTCCCTCAATAATTGGCGGGACTCTGGCCGCCCCAATTAGAATCGTGTAAAGACCGAAGAGGCGCCAAAGACATAAGCCAATGAGTAATGGTTAAGAGGAGTTTAGTACATATATTGACGTTCATATTTAATACCATTTGACCTCTCATTTATGACAATGTGAGTGACGGAAACGAGACCATTAATGAGTCGCTGCAACCTCAAAGCCTAAATCTACAATCATGATGGTTAGACATTAATGGTTATTATGCCGAGTATACATCCTCAGCGTGCCTTGAGGTACTGTCCCCCCGAGCATTTAATGCTCAATAGTACTTGTCACCTGTCGATCGCAGAAATTTGGGTGCCCGGAGACAACTATAAATGCTCGACATGTCCCGAGTATTTATCCTGTCATCTTAGCATGAAATATGTGAAGATCTGGGTGGAGAATACTCATTACACATGGCTAAGAGTGCCAGACATTGAATGTTCTGATAGGACTTAAGGCCTATTGCACTCATTACTAAATCCAAGGATAAATACTTTTCAAAAAAGAGAGTAAAGGTACGCAGTACTAAATTGAGAAAAAGAATACACTGCGCTCAAGCCTCCAATCAGATACTGACTTAAATTTCGGAAGGGATAAAATAGGTGTTCACCCCGGCTCCCTTTCTGACCTTGTGATTATTTCAGGTTTACCAAACAGGCAACCGTTATTTCAATCTATTGCAAGAAATCTCTCGTGCAATAATTATAAAACTGTGGTATTAAGGTAACAAACTACTGTTTACATAATGACCCAAAAAAGAAAAGCAAAAAAAATAATTTGACCAAAAAATTGAAAAGACTTACTCAACAATGGTGTGCCCCGCAACCCGTTATTTTTAGCTTATTTTTAACCTTTTATTTGATAATTTGGCCAACCTGTTATATTTATTTTTAATTTTTTTTAAACCAAGCGGATATAATAAATTAAATGGATAAAGATAAAAATCATCCGGATTATTTTGTTGATCTGTTAATATTGTAGAGGTGCAAGAATTTTTATTATTATTAACCTTTAAGACTTTCCTAGTAAGACTAGATCACAAGAAATATATAATAGATATTTCCTATTTAGTGAAGAACTAAATTGTATAAGCTTTCATAATTAATTTTGAACATCTTTGTCCTGTGACCGTTAAATCATGATCTAATAGTCTATATAAAAAATATCCACTAGAGATTATGATGCAGAATTTTTATGATCGCACTATTCGTTAATTAACATACTTTCTAGAGAATGTGTCTTGTTGATATTTTTCAATGTTTGAAAATAAATTAGTTGTGAAGTTTCTAAATCATGTCTAAGAAAACATCAATTAAGTCACCGACCCATTTTTCATAATTACAAGCACGTTTGGGTAAAGCCACCAAGCCCGTGAAGAATGACGGACACCACGAACGAAGAGCCAAGGTTCACATAAACTACATCAAGTCTGGTCTACCATTAGATCATCAAAGCAATGAGTTTAGATCTCACTTAAAAAAAACAACGTTATTTAGACTTAATTTAAGAATTTAATTGAAAATTTTAATTAAATATAGTCTGTAAAAATTTGTAACAGTCGCTTCTTCAATTTTTTAAAAAAATTAAAATTAATAAAATTTCATCTAAAATTAACTCTTTAAAACTGACTTGAGCCGACTTGCACTGCGGTAGCTTTTTTCCTTTTCAATCAGAATCGAAATAATGGAGTACTGTGAGCCTTTCAGTTGACTTTCACATAAATGTTGAATGTCGGAGAGATCCTTATAAGAGCATCTCCGACCAACTTTTTATTTCTTCTCTTTTAGTTACTTTAATTAGTGAAACACAAAAAATTCTCCCTAATTCATTCTCCATTTCATAGTTAATCCAAATAGGTCACCAAATGTGGTGAGCTATTTGAGTTTTCTAAATTCTCTCTATATCTCTCTCTATATATGTTTTACTTTTTTTAAATTATTAAAAATTAGTGAAAGTTTGATGTAGTAGTTAGTTAAAATAGAGAGCGTAGTTAGAGTGAATTTATAAAAATGATTAGCTAAAATAATGAATGTAATATTTAAATATATTTTGACTAACTATTTAAAAAAAAATGATTGGAGATACTCTAAGTACATAAATAATCTGGTATGTATGTAAGAGAGATTATTTTCAATAATTTTTTATATTTTTTACTTTCACAAAATTGTAGATCGATTATTGTGTATAATCAGGGGACCCATTTTCACAAAATAGATCATACATAAATTCGCTATGAATTTATTATATTAGAATTTATTTCTTAATTAATCATAGATTTTCATCTTTGAGTTATTTGTGACCACTAATTATAGAAATAATAGAATAAATTGAAGTAATTCAAATAAATTAACTCTTTTCATGTGTCATCTCATGATCTATTGAAAAAAACCATATTTAAGCAACTGAATATCAACTGAAGTATTTAATGGTCACTTTCCTCTCCATGGTAATACTTGAATTGAACATACTACCTACCACCCTTTGCTCATTTAAAGACATGTTAATCGCAAGAATTAAAAGTTATTTTATTTATTTTTTGGAATTTAAATTGTTTTTTATTTTATTTTATATATATATATATATATATATATATATTCATTTATACATCCCTTTTAAAAGATAAAAAAATAAATTAATCCGAATCGAGCACGATAAAAATGACAGACGCCTGATTAAGACGAATCAAACCACTTTTGTTTGTACAAACAAAAAATGTACGAATGAATGGTTCAAATTTTCTTATCGCTGGCCCTGCATGTACCACTTACCACAAGGCCTGCGGTCGATAATCAATGCCTTGTAAAAATCTTGTGTCAGTGGTCCAAATTCACATCTAAATGGACGAATAATTCAAAGGACACGTAACTTTTGAAGGAAAGTGTAAGCCAAAAAATGGGAGCGCATTTCCGTTATTTGTGACCATAACTTTTCAGTATTATAATTATCCTTAAATATTAGATAGTTAGTGATAAAATTTTTTAATATGTGTATACTATTATATATAAATAATATTTGAAATAAAAATTATATTAACCATAAATTAATTAAATATTAAATGATTAAACATATGATAAAAATAAGTGATGTGATATTTTTAAGGAGAAAATATATAAATAATTAAATATGTGATAAAAATAAAATGATGCAACTTGATGTTGGGTAAGGTAAGTGGTTGGTGATAATTTTAAGGAAAAAAAATATGACTGAAATAAAATTTAAAATCTGAACTATTTTAATCTATTGCAAGAAATCTCTCGTGCAATAATTATAAAACTGTGGTATTAAGGTAACAAACTACTGTTTACATAATGACCCAAAAAAGAAAAGCAAAAAATTTTTTTTTTGAAATTTAAATTTTTTTTTTAATTTATTATATATATATATATATATATATATATATTCATTTATACATCCCTTTTAAAAGATAAAAAAATAAATTAATCCGAATCGAGCACGATAAAAATGACAGACGCCTGATTAAGACGAATCAAACCACTTTTGTTTGTACAAACAAAAAATGTACGAATGAATGGTTCAAATTTTCTTATCGCTGGCCCTGCATGTACCACTTACCACAAGGCCTGCGGTCGATAATCAATGCCTTGTAAAAATCTTGTGTCAGTGGTCCAAATTTAATAGTATATATGTGTATACTATTATATATGAATAATATTTGAAATAAAAATTATATTAATTATAAATTAATTAAATATTAAATGATTAAACATATGATAAAAATAAGTGATGTGATATTTTTATGGAGAAAATATATAAATAATTAAATATATGATAAAAATAAATTATGCGACTTGACGTTGGGTAAGATAAGTGGTTGGTGATAATTTTAAGAAAAAAAATATGATTGGGATTAAATTTAAAATATGAACTATTTTATTATATAAATTAGCTGTGATACAAAAAATATCTTTGGAGAACTACGAAAGCTTTCATTTACTTGCGGATTGCACCGACTGATCCTAGATTTGAAATGAGGGGCGGCTTAAGAGTGTTGTAGAAAAAATATGGGTTTTAGGCCCCATTTTTAAGAAGGTCATAATTTTTTAGATATCATAAATAGTCTATATAAAAAAATTAAATTTATAAATACTTTAAGCCATATAAAAAAGTCTTATAAAAACACAAGTCCAATCAAAAAAAAATTTAAGGCCTTACTTTAAAATTAGATGACTTTAATTTCTTTCGAATTCTAATATAAATCATATTACTCGTGATACATTTATTATTAATAAATTTGCATAATACTGATTAAAGTACTAAATTGAATAATTAGAATGCTTAAATATAAGTTTTGCCACTCAATCATGAGCCTAGCTACTATTTCTTGCCAATTATTATAATCCAGACTTGGTTTGAAATTTGCGATTATTTCAGCACGTGAGATTATTTTTTCCATGTCCGAGTCTGGGGATAAGTGCGCGCTTATCCAAATTGCTAAATCTAGTCCCACGCCTAAGCACACAAGGATGGAGTCTCACCAATCAAGTAACAATTTTCTTTTTCTTTTCTTTGAAGAGTATGCTAAAAAATAAAAAAAGATCTGCTGTCATACATTTAAAAAAATATAAAATTTTGGATTTAATATAGATAGTCATAATACACATATACATTACAGATTATTATTTTAGTACCCATCACTTACTTAAGAAAGAAAACAAATATAGGGAGATTTCGAAG
Organism: Ilex paraguariensis; assembly: GCA_963454935.2. Taxonomy (NCBI): domain Eukaryota; kingdom Viridiplantae; phylum Streptophyta; class Magnoliopsida; order Aquifoliales; family Aquifoliaceae; genus Ilex; species Ilex paraguariensis. The sequence goes on from CAUOFW020004372.1 coordinate 15,581, forward strand.
TCATCACATAGAAATAATTGGATTTAATAAAGAGCAGCTGATAAGCATGTATATGCACATGGGTGGTGCGGTATTTAAATCATACGCATTTCTTGTGTTTTAACGCTATAGTTGGTATGTAGTAATACTTTTAGGTAAAAATGGAATTGATATGAGAATAAACTGGATTGTACATTACCATTTCAATATGTTTTACAATTATTTGGGATTAAGTTCTAGAATAACATGCACATTCCATTCTTATATTTAGATAACAGAATTTTTAATGGAATAGAATGAAATTTGACCAAAATAAGTATTTTGCTATAATAAAGAATTTCTAAGTTAATGAAGGTAACATACTTTGAAAAATTACACAATTAATACACTTATGAGTAACCACATAACTTTTTTCATGAGAGTAGATACTCGAAAACAAGCATTAAAAATAATAAAAGTAACACAAATGCACAAATCATACATAATGCTAGCTATATATTTTTTCATAGACAATAGAAACAATATGTTTGTTTACTATATATCATCACTAGGGGTAACTCGTGCCATCTAAATAGTTTTGAAATGATGTTAGTGACCGTTAATGAGTCTATTTAAGACCGTCGGTTGAACTTATTGAAATTTGACATATTTTATATTATAGAATACATAATATAGGAATATATATATATAATGGATGTGCATTATAAAAAATAAGTGCCAAATTAAATATGCACACGAGAAAGCCAAAATATTAATAGTGGAGATCGTAACATTGAAGCCGAAGCAAGTTTGTTCAAAGAAGGCGCCATGAGAGGATGGACAATTAGCAGAACAGGGAGGAAACGAAGCGCCAATAATCCATAAGTGAGGTAAAGGTGATTTTAGAAGGATTTGCTTGAGGTTGAAAGATTACAAGAGCACACATCTACAAAGCAAAATCCGACCATGAGATCAGCTTGGTACACCCAAACAGGAAGCCCAATACTAATCAACCGATCATCTTCTTTGATAACGTTCTCAAAGAAATCCATTATCCTCGTGACAACCCCATGATTGTGACTCTAATCATTGCCAACTACTTTTTGTGGAGGGTCCTTATCGACAGTGGAAGCTCGATAGACAAAAATATTTGCTCATGCCTTCGACAAATTAAATATTGGCAGAGAAAAACTGATGTAGGTCACTACTTTACTGATTAAATTTTCTGGAAAACAGGCTTATCCTTTTGGGGCAATCATCATTCTACTAACGCTAACAAAGCTCCCCAACAAACCACAGTCATGGTAAATTTCCTGGTAGCCACGTACAATGTCAGTCTAAGGCGACCAACCTTCAACTTGATTAGAGCGGTGGCCTTTACTTACAAACTCCTATTGAAGTTCCCAACCAAGGCCGGTGTAGGAGAGGCGCGCGGTGATCAAATAGCAGCCCAGGAGTGCTATGTAACCTTTATCAAGGAGAAACAACACTGGGTGTTGCAAATCGAACCGATAAACCAGAGAGAGGATTCCGACCTATTGTTTCAGGAGGGAGAATGTGATTTGGATCTTCCCTCACAATTATACATGTAGAGCAATAAACACTTTAACTAGAGGGGGGAATGAATAGATTTTTCAATTCTAACTCAATTGATTATCAATAAAAATCTAAATAACCACAATTACTTTGTCTCACAAAGATATAACAATTAATGTGAGAACTAATTTAGTCGCCACAACCCAAATTAATTGTGACAATTGATTTTAATTAATCTTTAATTAATTCACTCACAATCAATGTCATGACGATCCCAAATTCCAAACTCAATGCACAATTATGTATGGATAGGTATTCAATCAATTAAATTAACAAATACATAGTGCGTGTTTGTGTTCACAATCACGAGTCTATACAATAAACAATAAAGAACACAAATAATTTATTGACTCAGAAACCCTCCCCGGGCAAAACCATGGGAAACCTTCTCCGTTCACCAAAACCTTATCCACTACTCGCTAAGTCAATATACAAGTACTTGAGTCTTATACCTCCACGAGTATCTTTGTTAGATGCTCCTTTCCTTGTTATCTCTTTGTTAAAGACTCTCCTTTAACATCTAGTGTAGCTTCATTTGGACCTTCCTTATCGCACAGTTCGCCTAGGTCTCAAGTAATCATGGGCACACCAACGATTTTGGTATACACACACGAATGAGTTTGGTTTACACTATCAAGATCTTCAACACTAAGTTGTGAGGTTGGGTAGAATCGCTAGTGGTAGCTGTTGAATTTAGAGATTTAGGTTAGTAGTGGAAGCTTTCAAAGGTAGAAGAAGTGTTTTCTTTCTTAGAAATCTCACAAGAGGCTTAACCTAGCTGTGGCAAAAGGCTTTTCCTATTTATAGTTCTGGAGTAATATTTTAAAACCCGATCCGGCCTAATAGGTTGACCTAGTAAATTGGTGAACTGGTCATTAAACTGAGATGGGTTATGTATTAGATCATTTGAGTAAAAAACTCGGTGAAAATCCACTAAAATGGTTGGTTCTTGTCCAAATCCAATGAACCAGATGGTTTGTAACAAACTAGGTTGGTCAAGTCAAAGAGTATAAAAAAACTATACTTTTGGCCCTTTTGGAAATTTTAGCCCTAAAACTTTCCATGCCTCTACTTCTCTCCATTGTCCAGTCCAACAATTTTAGCGAAAAAGTTCACTCCATGGATTCTAGACAATATATTCAAGCTTTTGGCAATAGTGGAAAAATTCACTCCATGGATGCTTCACTCACTGAGTCGATCTTCCTCAGGTACATTACATCACCATCTCTCTCTATCTCTCTCTCAGTTTGTTGACATAATCTTCTCTCTCTAGCACTCTTAGATAGTGATTGTTGTGTTCTACAATGGTAATTTTGGGCTTGGTGCTTATACTCTCTATTTCTCTCTCAGTTTGTTGACATAATCTTCTCTCTCTAGCACTCTTAGATAGTGATTGTTGTGTTCTACAATGGTATTTTTGGGCTTGGTGCTTATATTTTCCTATTTGGGGTTAATTAATTTGTGAATATTCTACAAATCTGAAAACTTTAGCAATTTTTTGTGACTCCTATTGTTGAATCGTGGTTTGTTCCACTATTTTTCCCTATTTGTGTTTGTTGTTGTTGATGTATCTTGAAATCATTTTGCTATTCAAAGTTACTTGAGCATTTTATAGCATGGATTTTTTATTATTTTCATCAGAGTTGAGACTACAGTGTCAGAAAATCAGTTTGGGTTTATACCTAGTGGATCAACTATGGAGGCTATATATTTATTAAGGACACTCATAGAAAAGTATACAGGTAAGAAGAAAAATCTCCATATGGTATTTATAGATCTTGAAAAAGTACATGATAAAGTGGTTACAAGTATAATATAAGGGGTGCTTGAGAGAAAAAAAGTGACAAATGGGTATATTGAGGTGATAAAGGAGATGTATGATGGTGCTATGATCACAATTGGGTCTTCCAAAGGAGAATGTAAAAATTTTCAATCACGGTGAGATTACACCAAGGATCAACCATAAGTCCATAATTGTGGATGAACTCACTAGGCACATTCCAGGTGATGTCTCATGGTGTATGCTATTTGAAGATAATATTGTCTTAGTAAATGAAATTCGAAGGGGGATTAACAGTAAGATAAAAATTTGGAGAGAGAAACTCGAGTCAAAAAGCTGAAAATAAGTAGGAGTAACACTGAATACATGCAATGCCATTTTAGTAATAAAAGAAGTGAACATAGTGAAAAAGTTAAGATTGAAAATCAAGAAATATCCACGAGTAAATGATTTAGATATCTAGGATCGATCATTAAATATGATAAAGAGATTGGAGACGATGTAACTCACAGAGTCAACGTCGGTTGGATTAAGTGGATGAAAGTCTCTGATATCTTATGTGATAGAGGAATATCAATAGAATTGAAAGGTAAGTTTTACCAAACAACTATAATGACAGCAATGTTGTATGGAACAGAATGTTGGGCAACTAGGAAACAACATAGTGACAAAATGAGTGTAGCGAAAATGAGAATCTTAAGATGGATGTGTGAAAATATTAGAAATGATAGAATACGAAATAATCGTATTAGGGAAATAGTAGGAGTAGCTCCAATTGAGGACAAGTTGATAGAGGATAGATTAAGATAGTTTGGTCATGTTCAACGAAGGCTGATAGAGTCATCGGTTAGAAAAAGTGATATAATTTCTCTTAATGATACTAGAAGTAGGGGTAAACCTAAATTAACATTGAACATAATAATATGAAAATAGTTAACTTAAGTAAGCATATAGCGCATGATCGAAATGAATGACGAAGACTGACTCATATAGCTGACTCCAAATGATTGGGACATAAGATTGGTTTGATTTGGTTAGTGGATGTATAGGACCATAGTAAGATTGAATCAATAATTTGAATATTTATCATCCATATTGATTTATTGAATATTGATGCTATGAAATGAGATTATGAGTTTTCAATTTTTAATTTAATTTTTTTGTTCTGAAATTCGTATATCTTTGTTTAAACTTTAAATTTTGTTCATGATTTTGCATTAAGAATGTCTTCGTATGTATAATGTGCACACAATATTCTTGTTAATATATTTTTTTATTTGTTTTATTATAGAACCAGTCTGACCGGTGGCCTAATGAGTGAACTAGTAACCCATTGACCTGGTCCCTTTTTTCGGTTACCGTACAGATTGGGTTTAAAAACTATGGTCCAGAATAAGGGTAGTCTTAGTAAATAATAAAAATCACATTTGCAAATGACTGCTCAATCAACAGGAAAGTGGTTGACACTAAAATGAAAATCACATTTCTATCTTGTCTAGGAGCAGTACTGCTTAAGCAATCATGAGCATCACTCGGGCGACCATGAAGGGCCGCTAGAGTTAGATTTGTGTTGTTCCCCCGTGGCCTTTTATCGTCGAATTCCCTAGGTCATCAAGAAACCATCCTAGTCAAGGCTGATGACCATAACTCGGTCCCTATTGGTCTTTTAGGTACAAAACCAAGAAAAAACTATTCCTCTTCAACACTAAAGGGTGTTGCTCAATAGGGGTCCAATAATGGCGTAATCTATATTTTCAAAACACAAAATTATTTAGAAATTTTTTTCTTTGAAATCACCTAGGAGCCATACACAGATTGCTTCAAATTCCATTTTCATTCTAATCATTCAAAGTTAAAAGTAACTAAGGATTCATCTTAGTTGTCTAGGTCATTACATTTGTCCTAAACATGAAAGTGCATAAGAAGGTTGAATGATGTTACTTTAAAGCTTGATCTCCTCTCTTCAATGATATTTTGGATCTTCAATTTTATAGCATCATGACCATAAAAGAGGTTGAGGTTTATAATGGACTCTAGAAAATTAGCCAATTACAAAATGTGATTTAACAATCTTCCCCTTTGACAATTTTGTGCTAAAATACACAAGTTAAAAATTAAGGTTATAACCCACAAACCATTGAACAAAATGAATTGTAAATCTAATTTTAACTGTCATATAAATGTTTTTTATCTAAGTACAAGATCTACTTCTTTAGATGAAGCTTGAAGATCGTAGTCCTGCACAGCATCACTCAATCCAAAATCTCGTAAAAAACATTATATGTTAGAGAAATACATAACATAATCACAGGTTTGAAAATCACCAAGTTAAACATAGGACATATAACTTGCCCAATATTCTTGAGAACCTATTGATTTATTAATATGAAACACTACAAGTTCTCCCCCTTGGTGTATACAAGTAAAATAACAAGTGAAAAATTAATAAAGTGTAAGTTAGGTGACTTCATACCAAGTTTGAAAATTTACTCCCCTTTGAGTATTTGATCAAACTCCCCTTTTCTATGTTCACAAGCAACATATCTAGCTTAGTCAAGAGTAAATCTGTCTGATTTCCCTCATATGTACCAAAAATATTCTCCCCCTTTCTATCACAAATGTCAACCCAATGACAAGATGCAACAAGCATGGTATATAATCAAGTTAGCAAATATATTATTATCTTATTGTGGTACATAATCAAATTACCCAATATTTTCTTATCTTATTAGATAAAAATGCCAACCCAATGATAGTATATAGCAATCATGAAATAGAATCACAGTATAACAAGAAGGTATGAATGCACATCAACTAGTCAAATCATGCAAGTAAGATAAATAAGAGACAAACAAGGCATATAATTATAAGTTAAATATGATAAGAACATCAAGATTGACTAAGAGTATGTCGCAACAAAAAAAAAGTTAATTAAACAAACAAACGTAATTAAACTTGAAAAATCAACAACAAAAAAGAAAGAGTACTTTAGTACACACCATGAATGAATAAAAATACACTCAATCTCTGATATGACCTATACTACAAGTCTCTAAAAACAATGGCTCAAATGGCTATAAGCACATTCCAAAAGACAAATTGGGCTGACTCGGACTCCTTCTTAGAAGTGCAGTAGGTCAAAAGTAATGATTGGATAGCCTGAGGAGGAATTCAATCATGAGTTCTCAATGGCTCTCAACAACTCTTTAGCCTTAAGCATGGGTGCATGTATAACCTATATGGAACTATATGCACATGTATGGATGAATTTGGATCAAAATTAATGCAATTTTCATTTTAAACATTAACTGCTCAAGGTTCATAATCATGAAAGTTAAACAAATTCATATTTTAATAGATCAATCCAAAATTCATCATCTTAATACATAACTCTAAGCCATATTTAAGGATATGAAACTCAATTTCATGCATCCTAGAACACTGTTTTCTCACTTAGTTCAATTCCTCTCACACAATTTCAAATTTTGTTTAATTTGGACAAATTCAAGTGTGACGTGTGTGATACCAAACTTCAATATAAATAGTATTTTGGTTAGTTTAAATCATTAATAAGCACAACATGAAATCCTAAAACATTGTCTAAGTGAATACATGACCGGCTAATGAGTGTCATAATAATCTTCTTTTAGACAACAACACCTTTTTTTTTGTCCTTTCTACTCTATGGCTTCAATTAACATGATTGTGAATTCCGTTCTTTCTAATGTATCCTTCTTTTCAAGATTAGCATGAGCTCTATGAGCTTTAAAAATAAGCAATTTTTATTTAAGCATAAGTACTCTCACAATTCAAGTGCAATTATTTTTAGCCATTTATTGATGTGTCACCTTTTTAGAATTGGTCACAGTGGGCTCTTTTGTCACAATTAACCTTCAGCATCTTTTAAGGGATTGAGATTTAACTAATCTTTAGCCATGTGTTTACTTATCACCTACACTTAGCGTTCGTTAAGATCATTAATACTTCAAACTATTCAAACTCCTAAGTGTGAAGGTGAATGGCATGCGTGTACTTGGTTTATAAGTTTTCAAAGATAAACACTGTCCAAACATGCTAGGGTGAAAGAGACTTTGACTAATGAATCATGCAATAAGATTTATGTCCACTAAATTCTCTATCCCCTAATATGACTTATAGCAATGCACATGTCAACTTTGATTTAAGAATGAAATCATTACAATTCAAACCAAAAGTATGAATTACCATGATCATGAACAAAGAAAAATAAACAAAAGAAAATCTTTTTTACTTTCTCTTTTCCAATATTTTTGAATTTTTAAAAATAAACATATACATGAAAAAATATGCATGAATATGCATTAAACAAGGAAACACAATTAAAACAATTACCATAAACCCTAAAAATAAATGTCAAACTTGACATCGAATTTTTTTTCTTGGATTTTTCTATTTCTCTTGTTTTTTTATTTTCATATAGAAGATAACCAACAAATAACAATACACACACACACACACACACACACACACAACAACTCAGTCCTTATTGAATGATACAAAATTTCAGCTCATTGGGTTAAGCTCAATAGACACTCACTCAAGAGAACAAATAATTAGGGATTTCCTAAGATTATTGAATCTAGGAGCATCCAAGGGTTTTGTAAGAAGATTAGCAAGTTGGTCTTGAGTTTGGACATACTCTGAAGATATCACCTTGTGCCCAACAAGCTCACGGATGAAATGGTGTGATGTATATCTATATCGTTTGTCCTAGAGTGTTGTATAGGACTCTTCGAGATGTTGATATCACTTGAATTGTCATAATACACAGTTAAGGTGTCATAAAAAATGCCATAATCAAACAATATTTGCCTTAGCCAAATTAACTACATGTTGGAACTCTCTGTTGCAATGTGGCAGTAGACAAGGATATCAAATTTTGTTTTTTACTTTGCCAATAGATTAAGTTATTCCCAATGTGAAAACACCCACCAAAATTTCTCTTACGATCATCTACATTCCTTGCGTAATTGTCATCGGAATAGCCATCAATCTCGGTTTTAGTCTTAAAGGTATATCAAATGCCAAATCTTGAAGTGTCACTCACATAAAAAATTATGCACTTAACCACAAATAAGTGTGACTCTTTAGGGCACAATTGATATTGTACACATATACCAACACTAAAGGCAATGTTTGGTGGAATCACAGTGAGATAGAGTCAACTACCTGCCATACTATGGTACAATGTGTGATTTATATTTTTTCTGAAATGTGTTTACTCAATTTAGTCCCGATACTCATTGATTAACCCTAATTAAGGCATAATTTAATAAGTAAATTGTGTTAGTTGAATAAAGTTAAACTAGTTAAAATAAATCAAATTAGAATTAGTGTGTGAATAAAGGATAATGCATTAATTGTTGTTCTTTTCAGGATTTTGTGCGTCAAATCTACAAACTACTGGGGAGCCAATTGCATTAAAGCTACAAACTACTCGGGTGCCAATTATCAAAGCTCAAAACAAAGGGGGATCAAAAATTCAAGGCCACCTAACAAGATTTTCAAGTCCACCTAACAAGATTCAAAGCCACCTAACAAGATTTTCAAGTCCACCTAACAAGATTCAATGCCACCTAACAAGACTTTCACCCTCCCTTGTTGCCTATAAATACCACCCCTTAGAACTTGTAAAGCATTCATCTTTTGGTAGTGGAAAACCCTCCAAAAGTATTATTGCTTTCCTTATTGCTTATAGCTTTCTTTTATTGTATTCTTGCTTCCTTTTAATTTATAGCTTTCTTTAAGTATTGCTTTCTTTTATTGTGTTATTGCTCTTTTACTTTCATTGCTTGAACTTCCTTCTTCCCTTAGAGGAGTGAAACTCTTCCACTTTTCTAGAGCTTTACCAAAGCCGTGAAGGGTGGAACGTGATTCACTCATTCTTTGTCGAAGATCGGCTCTTTGTGTAAAATGTGTTACCTTGTAACTCCTCTACTTGGAAGGATGAACATCACTCACTTTTCTAGTTTTAACAAAGCCATGAAGAATGAGTAGTTTCTCATCCAATTTAGTAAGAGGTGGTTATCCGGAAGTTAAATTTATGCAATTCGTTTATGCTTAGCTTTAGTCTTTATTTTTCATAATGTCTTCTCATCATATTGTTGTCTTTATTTTAAGCATGAATAGCTAAATCTCTTAGTTGGCAAAACCAAGAGGAACCTCCACTTGGGTATACCATTTCAACTCCCCATTTTCAGAGGTCAATGGTTCTGTTTGACTGGGTTGAGGGTGGATAACTTGGTGAGTCTTTGATATTCCGTAGGCCTAGTCACAGTTTATGCTTAGATACTCACCAATCTTACCCCTAGCTTCCCACGAATCAATCGTTCATTCATGCTCTATTGGAGGAGGGTTTTGAGTTGAGACGGTATTCCTATTTGAGTGACCTCTTGGATTTGCCAACATTTGTTTCTCATTTTACTAGCATCAAAACAACTTCACCAAACAACTTCCAACAATCAAAGATTTTACACTTTCTTTCTCCCAAAATCACCTCCCCTCGGTTTACTTCCTTCCCCGTGGAAACGACCTTGGAATACCACCAAGTAAAACACGATCCGTGAAAGTCTCCTTGCGCTTGGGGAGCACTTTTGTTCACACATACTCACATTTGAAATCTCATTCATCCACCATTCCGTTGCCCTTTCTTTTGACATCATCCCTAGGAGAGTGACACTCCCCATTATTCATATACTATACATGCTAAAAGTTGATGTTTATAAGTTAGAAAACAACAAGGAAATTTGTCAAGCACTCATCAGTGAACGTAAGGCTAACTCTAACCAAAACTTCCTAACTAGGTCTTTTGCATACTTAGATTGTTAGGCAAAAATTTAATTATCCATTTGTTTAACTTGCAAGCCTAGAAGGTAAGTTAGTTCACCCATCATATGATCATTTCAAATTCAGATTTTGTCAATTCACTAAACTTATGACCAAGAGAGTCACATCTAGAACTAAAGACAATATCATGAACACATACCTGAGTAATTAACAATTCACCATTAACACTCTTTACAACTAAATTCTTATCTACACTACCTGTAGAAAACATTTATTTCAAGAGATAAGTAGAAAACCTTTCATACCAAGCCTTTGGATCTTGTTTTAAACCATATAGTGCTTTTTTCAGTTTAAATGCATGCCTAGGATGATGAGGATCTTCAAAACCCTTTGGTTGGTCGACATATACTTCTTCTTGACGGAAACCATTCAAAAATGTACATTTGACATCCATTTGGTACAACTTAAATTTTATGTGACAAGCTATGGAAAAAATTAACTATTGGCGCAAAAGTCTTACCAAAGATTATTCGTTCTACTTGGGTGTACCCTTGTGCAACTACCCTAACCTTGTTCCTAATAAATACACCATTTTCATCTTATTTTTTTTTTATAGATCCATTTTGTTTCAATTACGTTGCTATCTTTAGGCCTCGGTACAAGTTCCAAACATCACTCCATCTAAATTGATTTAGCTCTTCTTGCATTGAAATGAGCCAATTTTCATCTTCAAGGGCCTCACCCACATTCTTAGGTTCAAACAAGGAAACATAGGAGTTTGGTCCAACTCATCTACAAGTCGTCTCCTAGTCTTCACCCTTTTGTTTGGGTTTCCAAGAATATCACTAGGTGTATGCCTAGTCTGAACCCGCGAAGTTGTTGGGTTGATGAGAAGGTTATTTCCTCTTTGAGGGGTAGAAGAAGGTTTCGGTTATTGACTCAGTCATTGCCTCATCCTCTTATCTCTCATGCACAAAGTCCTCTCCTACGTCATCAATGACCACATTTATGGATTCCATAATAGTAGAGTTCTCAAATTAAAGACTCTAAAAGCTCGACTATTAGTGTAATATCCCAAAAAATCCCTTCATCACTCTGAGAGCCAAATTTTCCTAGGTTTTCTATATCTCTAAAAATGTAGCATTTTGCTCCCAAAGACTTGAAAATACTTTAGGTTAGACTTTTTCCCTTCTAGATTTCATATGGGCTCTGAGACGTGTTTGGCTTGAGGTAAACCTAATTGACCATGGTTCAAAGTCGCAGTATCGACTATTGACTCGGAGGGTGCTGATACACATCGGTCGCGGCGTGGTATCGGCCAATACGCTCAAAACGCAAGATAGAAGCTCTAAAAAAATTTAAAAAAACTATAGAAAATTCTAAAAATATAGACATCATCATTCATGCATCATATGTCCACAATACATCCAAAAACACATTAAACATAATTAAAATGAAACATAAAATTGGTACCGAAAATAATTATCATTATCAATGTTCAATGCATGCATTTAAGAACATATTGAGCCATAATCATTGCCACATTGAACGATGATGAAGCTCAAAATCGTCGTATTGTCTCTAGGATAATACAAATTAGGATATTGTCCACCATAAAGATAAGAGTACAAGTGTGAATACGGGTCTGATTGGGTTGATTGACTAGATGACCCATTATCATAGTAGTGTGACTTGGAGGTTATATTGGTTGGTTCCCATGCTGCTAGTACCCAAAACCATGATATTCACGGCCACTACTAGCAGAAGACTGATCATATCCATAAAAGTTGACATTATCTGATGTCGTGTTAGAAGATCCATCATGATGTCTCCTTGGAACATGATCATAGTAGCCACATGTACTAGTACGAGTAGATCTCTCAAGATGCGTAAGGCAATGACCATAATGCCCAGTACTATGAGTACAAGTAGACCTCGGAAGCTGCGAAGGGATACCATATCCATATGATCCATGTGCATAGATAGATTCTATACCACTACTTTGATGATGTCCATAAGGCATGTATCCTTCATGTGATGTCAATTCCAAACTCTGCATATGATCATCAATATCTTGTCGACCAAGTGAATGATGGTGGCGTCTATTGGAATAATCATCACCAATGGAAGAGTTTAAATTCCTTCGTTGTTTAATTTTCCCTGATCGATATCCATGGTCTGTATCTTATGTGGCATAATAATTGTCTTAGCCCTGTGCCCAAGACATACCGCCAACTAATTGAGTATCACCACCATCTCAGTAGTCCCTCCACCACCACTCTTGCCCTCATCATTATCTCCACCATGATTACTAGCATCATCATCATCAGTAGTACTACCACCACTATAAGTATCAACAACATTATCATCATCATCATCAGAAGAAAAAGAATCACTAGAACTGACAAAAATTCTCATAGCCTTTTTACCATTATTGGTTGGCCTCGTGTCTTTTCAGATCTTCTGGTAGTGGCATAGTTGCTAGATGTTGGATCTGTATTAGTGTCACATTCATCAATTACATCTCTTCCACTTCCACCTTCTTCAATGTCACAAATACCTTCATCCAACCAACCTAAGTTATCAGGTGGTAAAATTGATTCCTCCCCCTCTCTTATCCACTCATCTAATATGTCCTCGTCATTAAAAATGTGGTTTAGATTAATTGAATTATAAAAATCATCATTTTCACGCTAATACGTCAAATTTCTAACTCGCAACCGCATATTGTAGTGCACAAAAACTAGCTTATGTAGCTTTTTCATTGTCATTCGGTTGCGAAGTTTTGGATGGATTAGCGACCATGTACTCAATTTCTTTCACACCCTGATGATGAGCATGTTTGACTTAAGACTTTGATTGCAATTTTTTGTATATGGGGAGCTTCTTCACCATAATTGATCCACCATTCAGCTACAAAAAAAATGTACAATATTAGTATTTGTCCATAAGAGTAACAAATGATATTTTAATAAATACATATATTTTAAATAATAAACCTTGAAGGGAGGCATGTACAGCTTTCCTAGTGAGTGCATTTCCAAACTCCCCATGTTTGCAGTATATTATTTGATCTGCAATTTATTGTGTAATGTATTACGTATGCGACCAATACATACACATATTATCAAAAATCGTCATACCTCATTCATTTCCCTTACTTGTTTATTTAAATCTAGTTCTAATCTTTTAATAACCTCTTTCAAACTAGATCTTACCTCAGGATGGTCGAAAAATTGATTAGAATACTGAAAAACTAGATTTAAGAAATAAGCTGCAAATTTTTTGACAATTTAATGTAGGTTAGTGGAAAACTATAATATTTTACAAGCTAATACACAATGAAAAAATTATATTTTAAAATACTTTTACCTATTGCATGCAAGTGTCTATGCAATTGGGTCTCCCATCTTTGTCAATCACGACCCAATATTTTCTCCTATTTTTGACTACTGTTGTATGACTAGCTTAGCCCTGTTCATTGCCTCATAGACAATTGATAAAGTCGATTTTTTTTTGTCTTGATCAACTATCTTTAAGACCCTCACAAGAGGCTCCATGACAGATTAAATTCTTTAGCCTTATTCCAAAATTGGTTAGTCAAAATCAGGTTTGAGATTATATCTCTTGTTTTTCTCCTTTTTTTTTGTCTTTGTTGAATTCACGCCATTCATCAGTGGTGCACATTCTTTTCAAGTCCGATTCATAACGAATAAGACTTTCAATGGCGATGAATTCAGTGGCAAATCTTGTTATACCTGGCATCAATAAATCTCTGTCACTAGTATGTTGTCTTTATTAATTGACCACTTTGAGGCTGTTGTAGATAAAGGATGTGATCTCTTAGCATCATCTATGGTCTCCTTGATTACTTTCATATAACCAATTCTTCTAGCATCAAATCGATACAATGGGCTGCACAAGGAGACCAAATAGATGTTTCCTTTTATCCATCAACATCTTACTAGCTATTTTAAAGCTTGCTCATTTGTCGTGTGTTTACTAATGTATTACATTTCTTCTCCAACTTCATCAAACAACTTTATCCGTAAGAGAAAAAAACATAGTCGCAGTTTTTGAAATATTTTTGTGTCAACTGAAGTATGGTAAATCATACTACAGTCGCAATAAATCATAAAATTGATAATGAGTTTCTTTGTTCTAGAACACTCCACCCATCAAACATGATTGTGCAACCATACTGAGACCATTTTACCTTCATCGAGGAAATATACACATCAAGCTCTTGAACCTCCTCCTCCAAATAAGAACTACAATTTGATATCCTGTGGGCCCTTTATTCTTGGACTTGCATCCGCAATAGTGTCAATCATTGACTGATAGTAAGGCCACTATCAGCTGCAATTGAATGGTATTGCATTGAAGATGGAGAACTTTGAAATAGTTTTTTCCACTTTTTTTAAGTGTTCTCACCTGAGAACATGCCTTTTACTGACTTTTGTTGTTAGACGGAAACATGTACGGATCAATGCCACTTACAGGTATGTTTGGCACCTTCTTTTACGCTATAGCTATGTGACGGTCCGTGCTTGATTCCTGAGCCTGATGGGTGATGATCCACACCAAAAATGACCCTTAGTAGAATGACTGCTTGCATTTGATACAGAGTGCCTATGACCTCTTCCTCCATCCAAGCCCTATGTGACGACTTTCCTTCATTACATGCTTTTAACTGTCTTCTTTCAAAATCACCCTCTTCAATTTGATTCTCACCATCATCATCATCATCATCCCAGGTTGTAAAAATCTTCATCTCGTGATGATTGTTAATTCGTTCTTTTTTTCATTTTACAAAAGCTCTTTCTTACTACAATCATTGAGATGTTGTCTCAAGAATTGTGACACTTCTTTTGGGTGCACATTGACATCCTTTCACCTGGCCGGATATATGTGCAATATGCTGTTCATTCGAGTAATGCCACTATGAACTATTTTTATCACAATAGTTGCATTTTGTAATTCGTCGATCACCACTAACAGGTGTTGCGTGTTTCCAACCCAATGTCGTGTTGTTTAGGAGCCATTCTACAATGTCACAAATTCCAAATATTAAATAAGTAACATGCAATTGATTGAAATAGTTTAAATATACAAAATTTAATTGTAACATTTAATTTTACATAAAAATTTTTTACATAAATTTGAAATATAACATATACTTTTTAAATAAAAAAAATAGAACTTATATTCACTCATTTATTATTATAAAATATTAATGTATCTAATTACATTAACTTTATAATTTTTAAAAAACATACTTTATCAAATAAATAAATAATTTAAATATAACAATATGTAAATTGTAACATTTGCATTTGGAGGAATAGAACCCAATTGCATCTCTGCATCTTTGGAGTAATTTAATATAATTGTAACTAAAATAATATAAAGTAGCATGTTTAGACCTTGGAGGGGTCAAACAATGACCTACAACATGACACTTTCAACTCCACCCAATTGGATTACCACTTTATGTTACTTTTAAGACAAATATAAATATACAAACACATAAATAAGTAATTTAAATATAACAATACGTAATTGTTACAGTTGCATTCTGGATGAATGGAACTCAATTGTATCTCTGAAGTAATTTTAAACGTAATATAACTAAAATAATGTAAAACCATATGTTGGAGCCTTGGAGGAGTCGAACCAATGACCTGTAACATGACAATTATGCAACTCACCCAATTGAACTAAGACTTTTATGTTACCTTTAGATAAATTAATATATTATAATACTCAGTTCAAAAAAAAAAAAAAAAAACAGATAGCATTTAAAGAGTTTTTTTCCCCCTACCTACTTACCTCTTCCTCTTCGGTTCAGAGTCTTCAGAGTTCAGACGAAGAAATC
>CAUOFW020004373.1:0-31616 GCA_963454935.2 Ilex paraguariensis
TCTCTTATAGCCACGCCTACTCCGATTGCTCTTTTTGCCTCGAACACGGCTCCATCAAAATTGACCTTTAAAGAGCCTATGTTTGGGGGGAACCACAGAGAGGTGGCCTCTATTATTGCTGGTGCCAAGACAATGCACTCTGATGCTTGTTCATATTGTGCAATATATTCAGTTGCTTTATAAGTTAATGATGCAGGGTTTCTCTTCAAATTCTGAAAGAGAATTTCATTTTTATTCCTCCAAATTAACCAACAATGGACCAAGAATAGGGAGAAATGATATGGGCTCATCTGTTGCGACATTTCCCACAGCCAACTATAGATTTGGCTTGTAAAACGCTACAACAGGTAGGTTAGTGGACTAGATTCTCATGAGTTGTTGGCCCAAGCACATTTCTTCACCATATGCATCACAGTTTCAGCTTCCTTTCCATAAACACAACATATATCATCCATTCAGATCCTTCTTCGCATAAGATTTTCATTAGTAGGGAGAGTATTCGTCGCCATTCTCCAAGCAAAAATTTTAATTTTATTTGGTAACTTTTGATTCCAAATGAAATTTCAGTTATTATGTTCGATACCTGAGGATGTAGAAGCAACTTCAGGATTCGTTGAGCGAGCCAGATTTTGATCAAATGTGATATGATATGCACTTCGGACAGAAAATCTGCCTTTCGAATCATAATGCCATATGAGCTTATCTTCCATTAATGAGGAACACAAGAGAATTTGCTTGATCGTCTCCGCTTCGTGGCTTAGAAAAACTTCATTGATCAAACTTTCCTTCCACTGTTGAGTTGTTGAATCAATAAGATCCTTGACTGTGGCCTCGTCATGCAGGGTATTCTTAGGAGTAACAACCTTAAAAGTTGTTGGGGGTAGGAATCCACCTATCATGCCAAACCTTAATTTTGGACCCATCGCCAATCCTCCATCTAGATCCAGCTTCTAAAACTCTCCTAGCTTCACAAATGCTTCTCCATGAGTATGAGGGTCTATATCCGAGCTTAGCAGTCATAAACGAATCATTCGGAAAATATTTGGTTTTCAACACTTTATGAAGAAGGGAATTGGTTTTATAGTGAATTCGCCAAGCTTGTTTGGCTAGCATCGCTAAGTTGAAAGTTCTCAAGTCGCAGAAACCCATACCCCCTTTAGTTTTGCTTTTACACAATTCTGCTCAATTCACCTGGTGCTTACTTATTCTTTTTAGTTTAAGTTTGATGTTAATTCATTTTATATTTGTATTATAAATAGTGTTAATAGCATTACTAATGTGATGCGATGAGATTATTGAGTTAAGTCATGTTTATTTACATAAAAATCTGATTCTATAAGTTGTACACACAAGTCAATATTGTTTAGGGATCATATTTTCAAAAGAAATTATGACGACATTTTTTAAAAATAATAGTTGGGACATACCAACTTTTAAAATTTTGTTTGATATAATAGTTATTTTGATTTGAGTGTGTTATAGGTGGTGTAGAATTGTGATATACACCAAGTTGGATGTGGCTTGGGCTATTGTTTTTTTTTACATAGTGTCTTCAGGCACGGGTAACTTTTAATTTATTTGTAGCTTTTTTTTTTTTTTTTTCTGAGAGGGAGGGGGACTTGAACCCTTGGTTTCAAGAAGGTTATAACATAATTTATATCTATATATAGATTATGAATATTTTGTCTCCCTCTCTCTCACATACATATAAATAGTAACATTCAAAATTCAAAACAAAAATAGTAGATTCAAACACAAAAAATACTAACATTTTAAAAACAAAATATAGTAACATTGAATATTAATATTTTGAAAAATAACATATATAACAAAAAAAAATAGCATCATGATAAATAAAATAATAATAACATAGAACATTGAACAAAATTGGTGGTCAAACAACACGAACAATGATGCATTCAAACAGTAAAATAATAACATTCAAAAACAGAAAAAAAAAAAGTAATATTCAAAAAAGATAGTAACATTGAACATTTAACAAATATAGTAATATTGAACATTGAATAAACAAAAAACAGTAATACGCTCACTATAAAAAGTAGTAACATAGAACATTAAACAAAATTGAGGGGTTAAAACTAGTAAGAGTAAAAATAGACTTATCTCTAAATAAATTTTTTTGATGTATTAAATTTATTATAAATTTCTTAAGAAAGAGTCAACTCCAATTTTCACAAAAATTTATACCTAAAGTTGTTCACGACTTCACGTTCAAAATTTATCTTACTTACCGAGGAAAAAAAAAGGACTTCACGTTCAAAATTGCTGGTGCATTACCTGTAAAATAACAAAATATAAAAAGGATAGATCATTCTAGATAACTCAGTGTGAGTTATTGGATTAAGATCTCCAATTCACCGGATAACTACTTGTCCAATAATTCTTAGAGGTGGTGAAGTGATTGAGTCTGATTTTTAATAACATACAAATTTTATGTTCAATTTTTTCTTATACTCCCTAAGAACTAGTTATTCTTATCTTTTTAGGGATATCATTTATCACAGTGACCAACCGTTAAGTTTGAAAAAATAATCGAAACAAACTTAAACACCATACAAAAAAAATACTATTATAAGTTAGAGAGACGTAGGGTGGGTTGCGTGCTCCGAAAAGAAAAAGGAAAAAAAAAACATAAAAATGATATGTTAAAAAACAAGGACAAAAAAGTAAAAGAAAATTTTAAATCACAAATCTTTTAGTTTATCATACCTAAAAGGACACCCTTTCTATTATTTAAAATATCACTGATATTCCTTCTAATTTATATTTAAACATCATTGACACCCTTGTTATTAGACCACCATTTCTAACAAAAAAAAATTCAGCTAAAATACCAAAATTTCCCCTATATAATCCCCAATTAATCTTTCAATATAAAATTCAATTCGACCTGATTAAAATTTATTTTTTTATATATTATAATTTGAGTTGATTAAAATTCGATTCCATTTGATTAAATTTTATTTTTTTTATGTATTAAAATTTAAGCCTATTAAATTTTTTTTACATTAAAATTCGAGCCGATTTGAGTTCTTCTTAAGTTGTTAGTGTCAGTTAAAATTTGTTTCAAATCGATTAAAATTTATATTTTTTTACTTATTAAAATTTGTGTTAATTAAAATTTAGTTCAAGTTGATTCAATAAAATATAATTTTTAATTAACTTAAATTTTAATGTGTAAAAAATAAATTTTAATTATTTCGAATCAAATTTTAATTAGTTCGAATTTTAATTTGTAAAAATATTTAAAAAATAAAGAGAGTCTGATTAAAGATATGTCAATTTAGAGGGAGTGTGAATAAAATTTTTCCTAAAATATATCATTAATAAATTAGTAAAATTATATTTTAATTAACACTTTTAATCTACTATAGTGTGATAGTGAAGATTCTTAAAATAATAGGGGTGTCTTTAAAAATATGATAAATTAGAAGGGGTGTAATTGAAATTTTTTAAAAGAAAAAATAAGGACTTGTGGGAAAACGTTTTTCGAGGGAAAATAAGAGTTCCGTTGCCGGGAATCGAACCCGGGTCTCCTGGGTGAAAGCCAGATATCCTAACCGCTGGACGACAACGGATTCATGTTGTGCAATTTATTAAGAAACTATATTAATTAAATCTGGAACGTTGTATAATCCACTCCACATCGTCTTCGCCCCTCTGCTTAGTGGCACTAGACAAGCTTCGCAGACTATGCATCAACACGGAAATGGCTACGTCAATACAGCAATTTTGCTTGAGTTCCTTAACGACACAACCCACTCTCAAGGAATCCCAGAAAAACCCACCTGTCAAAATCTCAAAATTCCCTCGAAATCCTATCAAAACCCCTTCTCTCAAAGGTGTTTGCAAACAAGGAAACCTCGAAGAAGCTTTTTTAGCACTTGGCCATCTCTTCGTTAACCACAACCCAACTGAGGATTGTTTAGATGAAGCTTTTTCATCGGTTCTTGAGCTTTGTGCAAGTGAAAAAGCATTGTCACATGGCCAACAAATCCATACCCATATCTTGAAATCTAATAATACGTGTGATTCACTGTTTTTGAACACTAAGCTCGTGTTTATGTATGGTAAATGCTCGTCTTTAGTGGATGCTGAGAAGGTGTTTGATGGAATGTTTGACAGAACTATTTTTACGTGGAATGCCATGATTGGTGCTTATGTGACAAATGGGGAACCTTTAGGAGCACTGGAATTGTATCAAGAAATGCGTTTTTCAGGAGTTTCGCTAGATGCATTCACCTTTCCTTGCATTCTCAAGGCATGTGGTGGTGGGCTCAAGGATCTTATTCGCGGGAGTGAAATTCATGGTCTAGCAATCAAACTTGGGTTTATAACCAATGTGATTGTTGTTAATTCGCTTATGGATATGTACTCGAAGTGTGATGATCTCAATGCGGCTACGTTGCTACATAATAGAGTGAACGAAAGAGAAGATGTTGTATCATGGAATTCAATTATATCTGCTTATGCTGCAAATGGGAAGGCCATAGAAGCTTTGAGGTTTTTCACAGAAATGCAAAAGGCTGGTGTTCCCCCGAGCACATATACCTTTGTTGCTGCTCTTGAAGCCTGTGAGGATTCATCACTTGGTAAGCTTGGGATGGAGATTCATGCAGCTATTCTGAAATCCACTCTCGGATTTGACTTACACATGGCCAATGCTTTGGTTGTTATGTACGCAAGATGTGGTAAAATGGGTGAAGCTGCAATAATATTTGATGGCATGGATGAGAGGGATAATATATCATGGAACTCAATGCTATCAGGATTTGTGCAAAATGGTCTTTTTTATGATGCTCTGCAATTCTTCCATAAGATACATTATGCAGGTCAAAGCCCTGACCAGGTTACAGTCATAAGTATGGTCATTACCTCTGGTCGATTGGGAAATCTGTTAAATGGAAAGGAAATACATGCTTATGCTATAAAATATGGATTAGACTCTGATTTGCAGGTTGGAAACACTTTAATATATATGTATGCAAAGTGTTGTAAAATGAACTATATGGACTCTGTTTTTGATAGGATGCATTATAAAGACTTCATTTCTTGGACGACAATTATCATGGGCCATGCTCAGAACGATTGTCATTTAAGGGCCTTACAATTGTTCCGGCAGGTACTGGTCAGAGGCCTGGATGTTGATGCAACAATGATTGGAAGTGCCCTGCTGGCTAGTAGCGGGTTGAAGTGCATCTCACTTGTAAAAGAGATTCATGGTCATGCTTTGAGAAGAGGTGTATATGATCGTGTCTTACAAAATTCAATTGTTGATGTTTATGGAGAATGTGAAAATGTAGGTTATGCATCTCATGTATTTGAATCTATTGAATTTAAAGATGTTGTGTCTTGGACAAGCATGATGTCTTGTTATGTCCATAATGGACTTGCAAATGAGGCTCTTGACCTTTTCATCTCTATGACAGAAACAGCTGTTGAACCTGATTCTGTTGCTTTAGTGAGTGCACTCTCTGCTGCCGCAGATCTATCTGCCTTAAGGAAAGGCAAAGAGATTCATGGGTTCTTGGTTAGAAAGGGCTTCATTCTAGAGTGTCCCATTGCAAGTTCTCTAGTGGATATGTATGCCTCTTGTGGAACAATAGAGAACTCATATATGATATTTAATTATGTTGGAGACAAAGACTTAGTTTTATGGACTAGCATGATAAATGCATGTGGAAGGCACGGCCATGGTAATGCAGCCCTAGATATATTTAGACAGATGGTGGGTGAAAATGTTCGTCCTGATCATATTACTTTCTTGGCACTTCTTTATGCATGTAGCCATTCAGCACTGGTTGATGAAGGCAGAAGAGTTTTTGAGATAATGAAGAATGAATATAAGTTGGAGCCATGGCCAGAACATTATGCCTGTCTGGTTGATCTGCTTGGTCGGGCAAATCACTTGGAAGAGGCTTTTGAGTTGGTGAAAAGCATTGAAACAGAAGCTTCTGCAGCTGTCTGGTGCTCTCTCCTCAGTGGTTGTCGGGTTCATTCTAACAAAGAATTAGGAGAATTTGCTATACAGAAGCTTCTAGAATTGGATCCAGAGAATCCGGGAAATTATGTACTGGTATCTAATGTATTTGCTGCAACAGGTAGATGGGAAGATGTCGAAGAAGTGAGAACTAGGATGAAGGGGAAAGGGTTGAGGAAGGATCCTGCCTGTAGTTGGATTGAGGTTGGTGACAAAATTCATACTTTCATTGCAAGGGACAGGTCTCATCCCCAATGTGATGAGATATACAAAAAGTTAGTTCAGATTACTGAGCAATTGGAGAGGGAGGGAGGCTACGTGGCTCAAACTAAGTATGTTTTGCACAATGTAGCTGAAAAAGAGAAAGTCAAGATGCTTTATGGCCACAGTGAAAGGCTGGCTATTGCATACGGCCTACTTGCGACATCCGAGGGAACCCCAATTCGGATCACAAAGAACCTTCGTGTTTGTGGTGATTGCCATACTTTTAGCAAGCTGGTTTCAAAATTCTTTGAACGCGAAATTATTGTGAGAGATGCCAATAGATTTCATCATTTTCGTAGTGGAGTCTGTTCTTGCGGAGATTTCTGGTGATAATTAGTAATATTGTTAAAATTTTTTGGAGATTGCTGATGACAGTCAAATATTGAGGTGAAATATTGGGATCACAAGGAATTGGCTGGTGATGACCGCCAGAGTCACTCAACATATTAATAGGTTTGCTTTGGCAACATTTACTTATCAGAGCTTCTCATTTAGTCTCCCAAACTGCCATATTCTCAGGCGGAGAACTGAAATTAGTGCATCATCGTTACTTTCAAACCAGATTTCTGTAGCCAATTTGGACTCAACTCCTCCCTGACATACTCAGAGACCTTCAGGATTCGGGCGATGCTTTCATCTGTTAGAGCAAGTTTTGAAGAACTTATTCAATAAAGGGCTGAAGGAATATGGTTATCAAGAAACTTCGCTGCAAATTATATTTTACAAAACCGACAATACATCGCAGAAGTAAGTCTGTAACACTTCTATAGTTCATGACAATCTGTAAATTGTTTAGGCAGGTGGGTTCATATTTGTGGGCATTTAATGTGGTTTCTTGTAACTAAACTTGGAGAATGCTCTTCTAGAAAAAGAATGGAAAATGGAGAGAGAGAAAACCAGTACCTAGATGTAAAGTTGTCCTTCATTCATGTAGATTTTGCTGAATGAAGAACTTAATTTATCTTGTTGCACTCATTTTTCTTGAGCACTTAGTTGCATTAGATGAACAAGCATTAGAAATCTGACTGTTGTCAGGGGAATTGACTTTTAGAATAGCAAAAACATGATCACTTTCTTCTCTTGTAAATGTGAATAATATGCTCCATTCAATTATTTTTCTTTGTTTGATTGAGACACATGTCCACTTGATGAACGGGGGTACATAAATTGTGCTCACGGCAGAACTTGATTCGGTTAGGAAACTGAAATTCAAGGAAAATACATCTCTATATGGTTATGTGTAATTTTGTCAAGGTGCAGATAAATATGTGTTGGGCTATCGATGACAATAACCATGAAGGAATTTGAATTTGTTTTTCAGGCTACTGCATGAGAGGAGGGTAAACAGATTATTCAGCTCCAAAAGTGTTCACTAGCTCATGCAGTGTTGCTTCAAACATTGAGATCAACCTGTTATGGACTTTGAAGGTGGTAATAGCCTTACTTGCGCGATTGATCCCAGTGAGCAGTGGCTTATACTGTTCAGCCTCGAGGAGAAGCATTTGTATACTTGGGAACTTTAAGGTTGTGAGACATTGCTTTTTGTGCCTTATGTTTCAAATTAAAGGGGTGAAGAAATGGAAAGATAAACAAAGGTGATTAAGTGGTCTGTCCAAGGTTCATAATGATCAACTGTGTACTGTAATAGCTAATATGGTTTGGAATTTGATTGTGAAATGTGAACTGTACAGTCCTGATGTTCACATTAAGCTTCTTGTCAGATATATTTCAAGTTCAATGGTTGAAGGGTATGCATCGGGAAATATCTTGACAATGAATCGTCTCATCTCAACCATAGGTTTCTTTAATTGATGGGTTTAACAAACATATTGAAAATTTTTAAATATAGTTAATTTTTAAATATTTTTTTTAAAATCATATCAAAAATTTATTTTTCGATAATATAAACATATCCCGACTTTGATATGATCATTATTACTTCAGTGGCAGGCCGATGGTTGGCTTAATGTTGTTGTGAGCTTGGATGATGACTAGGATGTACTTTTTTTGTTTGAAAGTAACTAAGGTGTATTGTTAGCATACCAAAAGAAATTAATAGGTTTATATTGTTCAGTTTTCATCCAGTCTGTTTGTGAAATAGCCTAGCTGCATTAGGAAATGCAGAATTAGTACTTTAGTAGGACCACTCTACTCTCTAGACACTGTAGAAACTATACATCATCTCTATGTGCATGCATTTATATGCACTTCTGCTACATCAGTAGTACTGATTAATATACCAATCAAATATAAAACAACAAATTAAAGTACATGAGTTGTCACTGCCCTCTCTGAATCTCTAGTACATGTACGTCTTTATTTGGGACAGGTTCTTTGACTGAAAAAAGTTTGTTTAAATTATGATACTTTTAATTATTTACAAATCACATATAACGCACGCATAAACTTAACTGTTCTTATAAGGGTCCAACTTGAAACTCTTTTTTCTTCGATGGGCCATTCATTAAGTTGGCCTCGAGAGATTGCAAATTGCAGTGATATCTAACCTCAACGAGTAGATCAAGTGCTAATAGGAAAGATATTTAAATTTAGATATTTTAAGTTTAAATTTTGATAATTCTTTTGGATCAGGATATATGAGAAATTTATCTCTTATTAAAATATTTTAATTTTTACGTAAATGATCTGTTTTTACCAGATCAGGGAGGAAATTAATCGAGAGAAAATTAGTCGAGATGTACGTAAATTAATTCGAACACTCCTGACCGTTGAACTAAAAAAAATAATGTTCAAAATGACTTATAAAGATTAAATATCAAAGAAAAACATAACGGAGAAGCTCTATAACAACGATTAAAGATCAAAGAAAAATATAACAAAGAAGTTCAAGCTCTTAAGCCACGTTAAAAAAGAAAAAATTTAGAAATTTGGATTCAAATCTCGATAGACTCATTCATTCAAAAGATCGTATAAATTTTGGTTGTAATGTTTTGGATTTTGTAGTAGTATTACTTTTTAAAAAAATACGTTATGTGGAAATTTTTTATATATAATTATTTTTGAAATTAAAATTATTTTTAATGATTAATTATAAATAAATTATTTAAATTTAAGTGTGGTACCGACTTGATATCATCACCTTATCCTCTGAGCCTAGGAGATATTCCGTCCGAAAAAGACAGTTATGGTTCAGCGGCGTGACATGATATGACCAAACACGCAAAGGACATGAACTGTCGTTCAACGAAAGCAAGAAAAGTTAGGACCTCTTCTTAAACCCAACACAATTTCAACATGTGACCAAAGCCTCACTGTTACCTCACCAATAATCATTATCAAGAATTTCCGAAATAGAACACTTTCCTACACTACAAAAGGATTTGTCCATGATACCGAAAAGTAAAATTTCAATATTATATCGATTTTTATTATATTTACGAATATTTTTAAAATCATTATAATATTAAAAAAAAATTATCAAAATAATGATAAAAACATTCACAAAATTAATGTGATAAATTACTCACAAATGTGATAAATTTTTTTTATATATTATAGAAAAGTTGTAAAAATAGTTATTACAACAGTGATAAAATATTTAAAACAGTAATAAAAATATTCATAAATGTGAAAAATTATTCACAAAAATAATATTTTTTTATTATAAAATGATCCACAAAAATTATAAAAAATATCTATTAAAGTAGTAAAATTTAGATGTACGGTACCAAAATTTTTTCTTTCATACCGTAGTTAAGTCCTTTACGAAAATATTTATAAACAATGCTATGCTTATCAAATTATTTACCAAATTATATATCTCAAATCAATTAAAATATTTATGAGCAATGTTATGCTTTATCAAATTATTTATTAACTTTTGTATTCCAAATCAGTGTGAGTGGTTAGATTAGTGGGATCCACAAATTTCACTAAATATTCAATGCATAAGATTTTATACATCATTTTGGACACAAGATTTGATAAACAAATTTGAACAATATAATTTTATCCAATATTTAAATGATCTCAACTGTTTATACTTTGTAGGGACAATGTTAGTGATGCGTAAGAGATGAGTAATGTTATACTTATTAAATTTTTATCTTAAATAATATAATATGATATTTTATAATTAAATAAGTGAGTCTCATTAATATTTAATGATAAAAATTGTATTACATCCTTTGAAATAAAATATTTAGTAAAAACATAGTTGGTTATGAAAGAGGCGTGAGAGATAGAGATAAAAGGTAATGGAAAAATTAAAGTTTAACTTGGAAGTTAAATTTTAATAATTTTTTATTTTATCTTGAAAAAAAAAATTCTGATTGTTCTCCTATATTTAAAATTTATTGACTTGTAACTAATTATTAGTATAAGAAGTATATATCAAACTTCACCCTATGTTTTTTTTTTTGATAAAAATAGATTATTGTCTATTTATGATGGTGATATCTTACTATATTATAAAATAATTAAATTAGGTATGAGAGGTCTTGAGAAGATTTTCCTCCCTAAATGTTAATTTATTAGAATTTTAAAATATTTAATTAGTTCACTCCAATCAAAATATTACATGTGTCTTTTGTAACTACTCTTACTATTTTTTTAAAACTACTTCAAAATTAAAATTTTTAATTATATTAATTAATTATTTAAAAATATAAATAAATATTATTTTAATACTAATAAAATTTATCCAAAAATATTATAATAGCGAAAGTGATAATAAAAAAAGGTAATAAATTTTGTTCATCGTACGGATACCTATTACTATTTCATATAAAAAAAACATGATATGTGTTGGTCCACGTGTAAGGTTTTCGTTGACCAAACGTTTGTGCCCAAATCAATCGGGGCTGCTAAAACATATTCCACGAGTAAATATTGAATGTAGAGGTGATATCATATCACCATTGATAATATAGTATTATCTATTAATAATAAAATTTTAAATAGAAAAGGTGAATCCCACTTGGGCTTACATGGCAGGAGAGTAGGAAGTTATTTATTTACACGATAGATTAATTATTAATTTTTATGAGATTCATATATTTATTTATTATTAATTGATGATACCGCCGAATATTTTCTCATATTCCACGATCCCGTGAAGTCTAGTGATGTTACATTGCTGTAATGACGTGTTCAACTTCTCACCGTGTAAAGATATTATTCGGTATTTGACTACGGTATTTAAAAAAAAATTATATCATACCTCCAAATTTTATTTTTTATAATTTTTGTGTGTAATTTTATAATTAAAAAAATTATCACTTTTATAGATAATTTATCATATTTGTAAGTATTTTTATCACTGCTGTAGTAACTATTTTTACCACTTTTATTCGGTGTAAAAAATTACTATTTTTGTAGGTGATTTACCACAAATATGAGGGTTTTTATTACTATTGTTATAATTTTTTTAGGTACAAAAAAATTATCATTTTTATTTACGATTTGTTACATTTGTGAATATTTTTATTATTATTATATTAACTATTTTTACCATTTTTTTATACAAAAAAAATTATCATATTTATGGATGTTTGTGTATATTGAGACCCGATTTTATCAAATTTGTGAGTATTTGTATTAAATTGAACTAGAGTCAGGCTCCATTATCAAGTGTGTGTGTATATATATATATATATATATAATTTGGCAAGTTTAAATTTTTTACTTGAAATTTAATAGAAACTTGCATCCATTCAAGCTATACTGAATTGAAATGAAATTTAATTTCTTAGTAAAAGATTTAAAAAATAAATAAATCCTACAACTTGAGTAAAATTTGCAACAAAAAACCCTAAACATCTATGTAATCAATCAATAAATACAACCCCAACAATTCAAGTTTTTCAAAAATCTATCATACAAGGAGGAGGACTCCTATGGCTGGCAAGGCAAGCCTTGCCTTAAAATTTCCCAACTTTATTTTGGATGCATGGTGTTAGCCTCATAAAAGGAAAACAAGTTTATCGATCCAAACAATTTTTCTTCAACGTATTTAAAGTTGGTAAAAACCAACTTGGACTCTAATACCCCTATTCCCCAATTTTACTTGAACATATATATTAGATGTTCCGTCAAGATTAAGTTTCCATAAAGACCTAAAATTCAGATATTTTTAATCAAGTCCCCGAGGGCAGAATGATTGTTAATTTTTTGAACAATATTATTAACACTTAATACATTGTGATATTAAGTTTAATAGTGAATTTTAATATTTAATAAACTCTACTATTTATTCAATGGTCACAAACCATTGTGCCTTCACTAATTATATCTCAAATTAGATGGAATTAATATTATTATTAGCTTTTAGACACACTTTAGACATGTTCGAATATTTTTGGAACATATTGAGATTATTTTATATATTTTTTTAAATTTTAGGGTTATTTCGTTATTGAATAAAAATGTGTGTCGTTTATGTAGTAAATAATAGAATTATAAATGAAAATTTGTTACTATAATTTTATATATAAAAGAAATATTATTAATAAAATTGATTTGTAACTCTTTCAAATAATAAAAGCATATCAATGTCAATTCTAAAGCTCCGTTTGGGAGGATGATGGAAAATAGGAAAGATGGAAAATAAGAATTATACACTTTCCATCATTCAAGGAAGAAAAATAAGAATGATACACTTTTTTTTCTTTGTGTTTGGTAAGATTGATGGAAAATAAAAATGACAATTTTTTTTTTTTTTGGTGATGGCTAAGATTAGGGGTGACAATCTAGTTGTCTCGTGTCAGATTCATGTTGAGTCATTACGGGTTTGTGTCGAACATTAGTCAAACTTAACTCAACTCATTTAACTAATTATGCTGTGTGGAATTACGAGTTGACCTGTTTATTTTCGTGTCGTGTTCGTGTTCGTGTTCGTATTCGTGTTGACCCACATAAACTTTGAATAAAAAATTTAACATTAATATTCTATTTTCACTTAATTGAATTAATGTTAATATTTTTTCTACAAATTTAAAATTAACTTAAATAATAATAATAAGTAAAAATATCTTTTTTATATAATAATTATGTATGTGTTTAATAAATAGTTACAAAAAATTAATATTTTATGTCTATAATACCGGTTAAATATGTTAATTTCGTGTTATCATACAAATAAGAAAATAGAGAAAGTATTTATTTTAAATAAACGGATTGATGGTGTCAGTTTTTGAGTTTGACAGGTTGAACTGAATGTGAACTTTTTATATTTTTTGTTCGCGTGTCAAGTCATTTTCAAGTTCTTGTCAAGTTTGTGTCATAAAATTCGTATTAAGTTCGAGTCGTGTCATCGTGTTAAGTCGAAAATTTTTACCCCTAGCTAAAATGAAAAAATTATATACTTTATAAATTTTTATTTTAAATTTTTTAATATATATATATATATATATATTTTATCATTGTATTTTTATATAAAATTAATATATACATAATATATGTATACTAGCAATTGCCTATGCCTGAAGACACGACGTAACAAACAAAAAAATTACAATCAAATGTATGTGCATTAAGAGATTGTATGTCATAAAAAATTGTCAATTAAAAAACTAAGAAAAAACATTGATAAGTATAATATGGACCCATTATTTTTTTAAATTTTTTTTGATAAAAAACAAACCAAAATAATCTCAAATATTGTTCAATGATTATTTAATTATTGATTGATATCAAAATGATAGTAAATTCAAAATTTATTGTGGTATGAATACAATCAAATAAATATAAGATAAAAAGTAAGGAAAGAGGATTAAGAGATGAATTGCACCAAAAAATATAATAAACAACATCAACAAAATCTAAATCAATTAAAACTAAATTTTTTAATACTCAATTGGGTTAAAATACACTTTTTTAACACTCATAGTATGTTAATAGTTTAGAGAATGTGCATGTCTCTAAATATAATATTTTTTCTATTCTTCCAAGCAATTACGGCTAAATTCTTTCTAAAAATAAGACCTATAAAAATATGAAGATGTACAAACCTGATCAAGTAAATATGTTTTTCATATATCATACTTAAACATATTCGTGGAAAGATAATATGTCATCAAGCAAAATCTTCTAAAAATACAACTATCCAGAAATATTACCACTAATACTATCATTACCATTATTACCACTTAGACTAAATTTTGACAACTAATCAAAATTTGCGATCAAATTGAAATTAAATCTAACCAAGTCAACTATTTAAATTAATTTTGCTATTCAATTCAAACCAAATTTCATCAACTAAATTAATTTTATGTTGCACAAATTTGTCTCAAGAGTTTTACTCCACCACCAACCATCCATCACAACTTCGATATTAACTATCATCACTAGACCACCATCATTATCACTTCCAAACCTAAAACATATCTTCAGCAACTATCAGTACC
Source organism: Ilex paraguariensis (assembly GCA_963454935.2). Classification (NCBI taxonomy): domain Eukaryota; kingdom Viridiplantae; phylum Streptophyta; class Magnoliopsida; order Aquifoliales; family Aquifoliaceae; genus Ilex; species Ilex paraguariensis. The sequence continues at coordinate 14,635 of CAUOFW020004373.1, forward strand.
GCTTCGAGAAGGTGAACTTACTTTTAACTACAATCAAATCCAAATAATGTACAAAATTGGCAACAAATCAAATGAACTATAAGACATATTATTAACAAATCAAATTGAATTTTAGTATACTGCAGGAATAATGTATAACTTGCAAAAGTTATGAATGTGCACAAAACATTAAATTGAAAAGATCAAGATGGATGCAGGTGATAAAAGAAAGCGGAATAAATAATATAGTATCATCATTATATTAAATATTCTCAAGCTGTGATGTGGAAAAGTAATTTCTCTGATATGGAAAGGATATTATTTAGAGCTGCATGAGCTGGGGGTCAAATTTTAAATATGAACGTTAATTTTAGAATTTTAAATTTAGATGGCATTGATTTTGGGCAAGCTTGAGAAACGAATTCAATTAGGAATGTTAATTTTGGAAACTAAAAATTTTGAGTGACAAAATTTTTTTAATAGTTATTTTGGTACGTTGGATCGAAATGATATGAGACGTCAATAGCTTTAGACAGTTTGAGATAACATCGTCCTTTGGATGATGTTTTTTTTTGTCAGGAAACGATCTAATCCGTTTTTTGTTTCCAAAATTTAAAATAATTATATTTTATTATATAGATTTATATATTTATTTGTTGAATATATGGACGACTAAGGGATTATTTTGTATCTGCATAAGCTGTAATACATGTGATTATTTTGCTTTGAAGTTATCCTTTTTGTAGATATATGTAATACGTGTGATTATTTTCATGCCTAGATGTTGTAAGTTTCTGAATATGATATTGCTGAGTTAGTTTTTGATATTGCATCTTTTTTGGCTATTCTATTGTTTTTTTTTTCTATTTTTGAGATGATGTCTTTTTTAGGCAATGAATTTTGGATCTTGAGTTATTAGGCAACGAAAAAATTGAGAAATAAATTAGGTAATGAATTTCTGAGAGAGAAAGAGAGAGGGATAGACCGAAACTTAAAATTATAAACAATCAACTTCGGAAAGTAAATATTTTAATTAATTACGGTAAATGTGGTACGTTAGATCAAAACGATCAAATACGTCAATAGCTAGAGACAGTTTAATATAACGCCATCCATTAAATGATGTCTTTTTTGGTGGCGAAACGATCTGAACCACTCTTTATCTTCAAAATTCAAATTTGTTCTATTTTATTATATAGATAAGATATATAGACAAATAAGATACATCTCAACACAAATAATTAATTTTTCATCAACTTTCCTTCCAATTTTGGAGGGATTGATTTTGATGAGTTGGAATGAAAGTTAATCCATCCACTTTTTCATCCTTCTTATTTTCCTTCCTTACTAAACATGATGTTTTATTTATTACTCTAACTTTCCATCATTCTAACTTTCAATCCTTTAATTTTTTCATCATATCAAATAGAGTATAAGTGATAATAATTAGTTACATTTTAAATAAGAAGTTCTAAATTTTTTTTGTTCATATTATATATATAGGTTTTTAATCTTCTTTTTAAGTATTAAATATAATTTCAATAAATATGAATCTATGAATTTTTATGGCCAATTAAAAAAATTAAAACATATTAATGTGTCCACCCTCAATTTTTTTTTAGCTTCGCCCCCTCCCCCCCCCCAGTCCAATGATATTATTGTTCAAAGATTTGTGATGATGCACAAATTAGCTTACACACCACTAGTCAAGTGAGTAGTATACAATGCAATAAAATAAGTAGAGGAAGAAAGAGAACAAGGTTTATAGTGGTTCGGTTAACAAGACCTATGCCCACTTTCAATGGCTAAGTCCGCCGAAAATTTTATTAACTCCGGTGTGTTAGGAGAGTAGAGAATTACAAGAGAGAAGAGAGGAGTTTTGATTTTGTGAGATGCCCCCCAAGTGTTGGGGGAGCTTACAATTTATAGTCATTTGCATAGTAATTGTATAGCTAGTATGTGATAGGTGCAGACAATCCATAAAATATCAGCGTCTGAATTTAAAGTGCTAGAGATAGAACTTATCTAGGACCCATCATCATCAAGAGCTACCTTACCTCAATGCTTTTTTACGCGAGGGCGTTAAGTTTTATCCGAGACAGAAAGGTCTCTAGGAGAATGATTTTGAGAAACAACGCTTAAAGAAACTTGAGCAGGCTGCTCGTTCAACGCTACCCGCCCCGCTTGCTCACCTAGGGTGCCCAGCACAATAGGTTGTTGGCCCCGTCTGCTCAGCGCAGCAGGCAGCTTGCCCAGCGCAACAGGCTGCCGGCCTGATCTGCTCAGCGCAGCAGGCTGCTCTGTCCATCCAGCCTGGTCACCCAGGCTGCTCTCCCAGGCAGACCACGAACACCCAGGCAGCCCGCCTACGCTGTCCAGACCTGCACCCCATGCGCGCTCAGCAGTCCCCGCTCTTGCACGTCCAGCCTTGCTCCCAATCTGCTCGCTGCTGCTCAGATCGGAGTCCTGGACAGCACACTGCATGCCCAAACGGGCCAAACCAACACCCTCTCCTTGTCTGTCGCATGTCGTGAAAGCCACATGCCCACCTAGACCACTGCTCAGCCCGCCTCCCTCTCTCTCTGTTTTTTCCTCATTGAGCAACGCCTAAGGCGCCCCATCCTCAATGTTTTCTTCGGCCACCACCGTACCAGCAACTACCTTATTACCTCCTTCCATGTCGGCTGCTCCATCATCAGAGCTCCCCATTATCTCACTTCTAGACAATGAATGTTTATAAGAACACACCTCAAGAACAAACTAGCCTTGGGTCTCCAAGAAATCTCAAGAAAGAACACCCTCTCAAGATTGTGTGAAGTGGGTAAAATGAAGAAGGAAGCCTCTATTTATACTTAGGGTTTTTTTTGCCTTTTGTTTATCTTCAGGCCTCCACTGCAGCTATGTGTTTACTTTCAAGGACCCTCCTTCATCACAAGCTGAAGCTCGATCATGAAGTGGTGCAAAATGAGTTTCTTGCTGCTCAGAGGAAGATCACCGAGCTTGAAGCTTCTGGCAGGGCTTCTGATGCTGACCTTACTACAACCCGTGAGAGGGCGACTGGTGTTGAGATTGAGCTTTCGACGACCCATGAGAGGGTGTCCAGGCTTGAGGCTGAGCTTGTTGAGGTCCGTGAGAGGGCCACGCTCAGTGAGGCTGAGCTTTCGGCGACCCATGGGAGGACGGCCAAGCCCTAGGCTGAGCTTGCAGAGGTCCGTGAAAGAGCCATGCTTAGAAAGGCTGCCGCAGAGGCAGAGGTGAAGGCAGCTCATGAGAGGGCTTCATAGGCCGAGGAGAGGGCTTCCCAGACTGAGGAGAAAGCTGTGATAGTTGAGAGGGACTTTGAGAGTGGCCTTGCAGACGCCTTCATTGACGGTTATAATGAGCTTCGAGGAAAGTTTTCTGGCGCTTTTCCCGATATTGACGTCTTAGGCTTCTTGCCAACTGAGGCGCCAAATGACACTGGCGGAGATTCTGACGGTACCGAGGATGATGAGGAGGAGGATGACGACTATGAGTAGTTTGCGTGCTGGAGAGTTTTTGGGTTTTTTTTTTTTTTTTTGAAAAGGCATTTTGTAGCCATACTTTTGTAAAAGTAATTTTTGCCGCTGATGCTACTTTGAAGTTTGAGAAGTTGAATATGAAAATGCAAAGATCTTTTTGAAGTAAATCTCTGAAATTTTATTCATTTTTCTGCTTATATAAAGTAATATCGGGTAATAGCCCCACAAAAGAGTACAAAAAATAAAATCAAGTCCTCAACTTTTCTACTATCTCAAGGTGTCATTGGTAGTACCTCTTCAAGTGTTCCGCGTTCTATGGATGTGGTAAGACTTTCCCTTTAGAATTCTGGATCTTATAAGTACCTGGCCTCACCACCCCTGTTAAGAGGTAGGGTCCTTCCCAATTTGGTCTCATATTTCCTTCTCGTGAATCCTTTGTGGCGAGGATAACTTTCTTAAGGACCAAGTCTCCTGGGTGGAAGGAACAAGGTTTCACCTTCGAGTTGTAGTACTTTGTCATACGGTGCTTGTACTCCGCGTTGCGGACCACAACCATCTCTCTTGCCTCCTCTACCAAGTCGAGGTTGATGCAGAGTCCTTCCTCATTGGTGTCGAGGTTGTGGTGCTGGACCCTTAGAGAGTACATCTCGATTTCCATAGAGATGACTGCCTCAGTTCCAAATGTGAGAGAGAAAGGGGTCTCCCCAGTTGGAGCTCTTGGTGTGGTTCGGCAAGCCCATAACACACCTGGGAGCTTGTCAACCCAAAGACCCTTCGCCTTTTCGAGCCTTGTCTTTAGATTGCGCAGCACCGTTTTTACCATGACTTCTGCTTATCTGTTTGCCTGCGGGTGCTCCAGGCTTGAATGAGGCTGCTTTATTTGAAGGTCAGAGCAGAAGGAGTTCAAGAGCTTGTTGTCAAACTGCTTGGCGTTGTCGCTTACAATGGCATGGGGTATCCCAAAGCGGCAAACCAGGTTTTTCCAAATAAAATCTTTGACATTTGCATCTGTTATTTTCGCTAAGGGTTCAGCCTTCGCCCATTTAGTGAAGTAGTCCACCGCTACCACCACGAACTTGAAAATGTCCTCTAAGATGTCAATGCCCCATCTAGAGAAGGGCCACGAACTTATGATGACCGTGAGTTCCTCTGGTGGCTGCCTGGGCACAGTGGTAAAACGTTGACATTTGTCGCACTTCTTGGCGAATTCCTAGGCATCCCTTATCATGTTAGACCAGAAGTAGCCTTGTCTGAGCGCCTTGTGAGCGTGGGACCGCCCTCCTGAGTGATTTCCACAAACCCCTTCATGGATCTCCCGCATTGCATAGTCAGCTTCTTCAGGTGAAAGGCATCTCAGTAATGGCAATGAGTAACTTCTCTTGTACAGGGTGTCTCGCAGGATAGTAAACTTGGAGGCTCTCACCCTGACCTTCCTGGCTTCTAGAGGTTCGTCTGGCAACGTACCTTCTTGGAAGTATGCTCTTATTAGGGTCATCCAATTTGACTCCAACGACGCACAATTGACATTTATAGCTTCCATGGCTAACTTGCTTGGTCTGATTTGGTGACCAAAGAATGTTGGTCCTCCTGGTGGGGCTCCCAAAGATGAGGCGAGCCTAGCCAGTGCATCAATGGCTATGTTGTCTTCTCTCAGAATGTGACTGATCTGGAAGTATTGAAACTTTGTGATCAAGCTTTTCACCATGCCGAGGTATTCCTGCATTCTAGTTCTTTTTGCTTCGAACTCGCCCTTTACTTGATTAACTATCAGTTGAGAGTCACTGTAAGTGACAAGGTTTTGGGCTTCTATTTCAACTGCCAATCTAAATCCAGAGAGGAGTGCTTCATATTTCGCCTCATTGTTAGAAGCAGTAAAGTGAAGCTTCACTACATACTTGAGGGGAGTACCATTGAGGCTGATCAAGATCAGGCCAGCTCCTCCTCCTTCGCTGGTCAAAGAATCATCTACATAGAGCTTCTAAAGTGGTAGAGAGGAGGGCTCGAAGATTACACTAGGAGCCTGGATGCTAGACTGAGCTTCTGAGAGTACATGGGCGCCTGAGGAGGAAGGCAGGGTGCCTGGTGAGGAGAGCTGGTCTTCAAGAGAGGAGAGCAGGACGCCTAGAGAGGAGAGCAGGGCGCCTGGAGAGGAGAGCAGGGTGCCTGGAGAGGAGAGCAGGGCACCGAGAAAGGAGAGTAGGACACTTGAAGAGGAGAGTAAGACGCTTGGAGAGGAGAGCTGGTCTCAAGGAGGGGAGAGCAGGGCGCCTAGAGAGGAGAGCAGGGAGCCAGGAGAGGAGAGCTGGTCTCCAAGAGGGGCCTGGGAGCCAAGTCTGGACGCCTGGGTGCCTGCCCTATGCGCCTGGGCACCTGTGATGTCCTGGGGCACTTGCCTGATTATTCTCCTCTTTTTCTGCTGGTGTAAGCTCAACAACAAAATCTACTAATCCTTGTACTTTGATAGCCGCCCTTGGCTGGTATTGAATGTCGACCTCCCCAAGTTCCACTGCCCACTTGAGGAGTCTCCCAGATACATCTGATTTTCCCAAGACTCTCTTTAGAGGTTGGTATGTGATCATAACAACAGTATGACTCTGAAAGTAATGTCGCAGGCGCCTAGCTGTTGAGATGAGGGCGAGCGCTAACTTCTCTAGTCCTGAATATCTAATTTCTGCTCCTCGGTATGCTCTGCTCATATAGTAGACGGACTTTTACACTCCATCATGGTTCCTTATGAGGACGGAGCTTACCGCAGATGAGGAAGCAGAAAGGTATAAATATAATTTTTTCCTTGGTGTGGCATGTGACAAAGAGAAGAGGTTTAGCCAAATAGGCTTTGAGCCTTTGAAAGGCCTCCTCTGCTTCAGGTCCCTATTTGAACGCCTTTCGGAGAATCTTGAAGAAAGGTAAACATTTATCTGTAGACTTGGAAACGAACTTGTTAAGTGTTGTAACTCTCCCGTTAAGGCGCTGGAGCTCCTTGGTCGAAGAAGGTGACTTCATAACTAGGATGACCTTGATCTTGTCGGGGTTTGCCTCTATTCCCCTCTGGTTGACCATAAAGCCAAGGAACTTTCCTGAGCCTACACCAAAGGCGCACTTCTCAGGATTCATTTTCATGCGGTATAACCTAAGAACGTCGAAAGTTTCTTGGAGGTGGTCAATGTGGTCTGCTGCTGCAAGACTTTTTACCAGCATATCGTCCACATACACCTCCATTCTTTTCCTGATCTGGGATTGGAACATCATGTTCACCAGTCGTTGATAAGTTGCTCCTGCGTTCTTTAACCCGAAGGGCATGACCCTGTAGCAATAGGTTCCCCTTGGGGTGATGAACGATGTTTTCTCCCGATCTGGGAGGTGCATGTTGATCTGGTTATACCCAGAATATGTATCCAAGAAGGACAACAATTCATGTCCTGCTGTGGCGTCAATGAGGAGGTCAATTCGCGGAAGTGGGTAACTATCTTTTGGGCACGCCTTGTTGAGCTCAGTAAAATCGACGCAGAGGCGCCACTTCCCATTAGCTTTAGTTACCATCACCACATTGGAGAGCCACTTAGGATAGGCTACTTCTCTGGGCGCCCCATTCTCTATCAACTTTTATACCTCCTTTTCCATTGCCTAAGCCCTTTCAGTTAAGGCACCCCTTAACTTTTGGTGAACAAGCTTGTAATGGGGGTTGACATTGAGGCGGTGTATGGAGACCTCTGGGTAGATGCCCTCAAGGTCTGCATGTGACCATGCAAAAACATCCATGTTGAGCTTCAAAAATTTTTTTAGTTGGTGGACGAGATCCTCAAAAAGGGAAGAGCCGATGTAAACTTCTCGGTCCGGATATTCCTCATCTAGGACCACTGGTCTGAGCTCCTCTACTGGTTCTCCTCTTTCCAACTTGGAATCATCTCGTGGGTCAAGGACCTCCACTTGTAATGCTTCTTGCGACTTTCTAGTCTTTATTGAGGAGACGTGACACTCTCTTGCTGTTACCTAGTCTCCTCGTACTTCTCCCCCTCCACTTGGATTTGGAAAGGGGAGAATGAGATGATAGGTGGAGGGCACAACCCTTAGGGTATTGAGGGCTGGTCACGCCAAGAATGATGTTGTAAGCTGAAGGGCAATCTATCACCAGAAAGTTGACAATGACCGTGGAGCTTCGGGGTGCCACTCTGGCTGTGACAGGTAATATGATAGACCTTAGGGGATATACTTTTTCTCCGAGAATCCAATGAGGGGCGACCTGATGGGTTGCAACCTTTCTCTACCCAAGTTGAGCTTGTCATAAGCCTCTGCGAACAAAATATCCGCAGAGCTGCCACTGTTCACAAGAATCCTTCGCACTTGAAAGTTGGCAACGGTTATGGTGAGCACCAGAGGGTTGTCATAGGGGTGCTAGATTCCATCCAGATCCTTGTCTGAGAAGGAAATGACCTCATTGTTGCCATGCTTGGGCACCTTAGATGGGCGCAATGCCTCGGGGTGCCTAGCTTTTCTGGCACGAGCCTTCATAGCGGAGATGGATTCTCCTCCCCCTGTAAGCCCTCCGAAGATGGTGTGAATTTCCCCGATAGACTGTTGGTCTTCCTGATTTCGGGGTGGTACTGGCGCCTGTCCCCTACCGGTAACATACTGTCGTAGGTGACCCCGTTGGATGAGCTCCTCAATTTCCCTTTTAAGGTCATAGCAATTATCGGTGTCATGACCATGGTCGCGATGGAAACGACAATACTTGTTTGGGTTCCTGTGGTTTGGGAGAAACTTCATCCTCCCAGGCCACTTTATCGCGGGGTCATCCTGGATCTGCAACAGGATGTGCCTGACAGCGGCATTGAGGGAAGTGAAGACCTGTCGATCTCTTTGAGAAGCAGGACCGAGCCAGTCTTTGGCAGATACACTCGCTGTCCTGCTGCTGTTGTGCTTCTTATTATTCTCCTTCTTGTTATCCCTGTCTCTTTTTTTTCTTTTCTCCCCAGCTCTGGAAGACTCACCTCGCCTGACCCTTATAATGTCCTCAGCATTCATATATTTATGGGCTTTCGCTAGTAGTTCTGGCATGCTCTTCGGTGGGCGTTTGATCACCAAAAAAAAGAAGCTTGACGACCGAAGGCCTCCAAGGAAGGCGGTCATGCTGACCTTATCATTAGACTCCTCAACCTGAAGGACCCTCTCGTTAAAACGAGTGAGGTAGCTCCTCAGGCTCTCATCTCGTTCCTGCTTTATGCTGAGTAGGTGGGTGGTAGGCTTCTGATGGCAGCGTCCTCCAATGAAGTGTGACACAAAAGACCTGCTCAGCTCATTAAATGTGCCAATGGAGGCTGAGGAGAGTTTGGCAAACTATTGCCGAGTGGATCCCTTCAAGGTGGTTGGAAATGCTCTGCATATGATCTTGTCGGGGACGTTACGCAGTTGCATCAAAGTTTTAAAAGTTTCAAGTGGTCCAGTGGATCCTTCGTACCGTCAAAGGTCTCGACGGAAGGCATCTTGAATTTTTGAGGGAACGGATAGTTCGCCACATCAGGTTTGAAAGGTGTGTCAGTTCTACTTACGAGGTAGCTGATTAACCATAAAAATTACTATTTTATTATATTTAATGATTGATTAATTACATATTATTTGTGATTAAATGTGTTGAATTCCTTGATTTTTTAGTTTGATACTTTTTCTAGTTGTTTGGTTTTATTTTGTAGGTAAATTAATTAATTTAAAGTAATAATGGATAATGCAAGTGAATCAATCACTAGAGGAAGAATCACAATTGATAAGGATTGAAGAGTCAAGATTGAATTGGAAAACTTGAAGATATGATAGTAATTTAATCTTATAAGAGTCCAAGATGGAAGAAAACTCATTTAAAGTTGGATTAGGAAAAGTATCCTAGAAGAATAAGGATTTGACATATTTTCAGTATTCTGGTCATAATTTTTGACTTTGATATCCGATTTACTTGATTTTTGGGGGCTGAAAAGAAGACTCCAAAGGCTACAAAAGTGTATTTCACGAAATTTTTGTGATTCAACCTCTAATTATGTGAAATCCAAGCTCGAAGTCTGGACAGATTTTGTACCTGCGCCCCAAAGATTTTATTCACGGAATTTAACCTTACAAGATTTCTTTTTGAAAAGGAATTCCTTCCAAGACAACCTTATATCTTCTACTTATACTTACAATTTATTTTTAGTATATATAATGGTTCTCATCTAGGATTTAGGGGATGATTTTTTTTCCATCTTTCTTTTCTAGTTTTAGTTTGTTATGTCTAGCTAAAAGACTAAGCTAGGGCTATGGGAGAACCTCTCAATGAAGTACAATAATGTTATTGATTATGAGTTTAATGATTTATGATATTTTAGTAATTTAACTTCTGATTTTATAACAAAATTTTTGCTCTGTAAAAATTCTTGAGTTGTTGTGTCATGTACATCGATTGCTTGAATTTTTCTACGAGTAAATAACTGGTTATTCCATGCTTGAGGTAATTATCATTATTTCATAAATAATATAATTGGATAATTATTCAGGTTCCTAAATAATCTTTTGATTATAACTTTTGATTTTCTTACTTGATTTGTTACATTAATCAACCGACATCTGATTCTTGTCTCAAGTTAAGATTTGAGTCTTTAATCATTATTGTACGGAATTGAGAGGGAGTACCTGATGCTCTAGTATTTTTATTATATTATTTTAATTACTCCAATCAATATTTTCTCAACTCAACAATCTCTTAAATAAATTGTTCTTACAAGTTTGTTTTTTATTTGTTTTGTATCTCTTGTTTTTCCAATTCCCTGTGGTTTGACCTCAGACTCCCGAGAAATTTATTACTTCGCACAACCTGTACTTGGGTGATTAATTCTAAAATTGTAGCAGTAACCTATTGTCTCGGGGCCCTACGCCTTCATGGCGTTGAAAACGTCACCCAGCTGATTTTGCACCTCTTTAATTTTTTCATCCCATTGATTGGGAGGAGGTACTCTGGAATTACCACAAAAATGGCTCTCAAGCTCCATGTTTTGGTTTTCACCCTTGTCCTCTTGGAAAGGAGGGTCTCTACCATAGTGAGCCGGAGCAAGAGTTGGAGGAGGACCCTCATGGTGAGCCCCTCCTGTGTGGGGCGCCCAAGGGAACTCCCAAAGGGGGGAGCACATGGGGGCGGCTGGATGGGGGAGCGCCAAGGTGAGGAGCTCCTTGATGACTAGGGAGTAGAGCTTCCTTGGCCTGAGGTTCAAGTTGTGCTCTTCCTTGTTGCCTGAACATTAATTACAGAAATTTGCTGGTTCTGGGCTATGAGCTGTTGCATGGTCTTCAGCATCTGCTACTTATTTGGGACTAGATTGGGTGGAGGAGCAACCTCCTCTTCTCGTGGTGGAATGTCTTCAAGCTGATTCATGGATCTGGTGGTGATCGCCTTTGATTCAGCAAAGAAAATGTTTAGGTGAGAATTTTGACTTTCTCACAGACGGCGCCAAATTGATGATGCACAAATTAGCTTGCACACCATTAGTCAAGTGAGTAGTATAAAATACAATAAAATAAGTAGAGGAAGAAAGAGAACAAGGTTTATAGTGGTTCGGTCAACAAGACCTACGTCCACTTTCAATGGCTAAGTCCGCTGGAAATTTTATTAACTCCAGTGTGTTGGGAGAGTAGAGAATTACAAGAGAGAAAAGATGAGCTTTGATTTTGTGAGATGCCCCTCAAGTGTTGGGGGAGCTTACAATTTATAGTCATCTGCGTAGTAATTGTATAACTAGTCTGACAGTTATAGTTGGGGCCATTTAATAATAATTAAATTCCTTGGCGATTTCTCCTCTCCTCAACCGACAAGGATGTGGGAGGTTGATTCTCTCAAAGCTACGAGGATGACCTCTCCTCTCTTCACTTGATGCTTTCTTGGTGGTGTAGCTCCCTGATGGGCTTAATTGGCCTGAGTCTCATTGGGCTTGCTGGATCTTTATAGATTTGGACTCTTGGAATTGGTCATTAATTTAGACCGGGTTTATAATATGAGTTGGGCCCTCGGCATTGACCCATCAATTTGTAAAAAAAAATCAAGCAATCAATTACTTTTTAAGATTTGCATGTATGTTTTTGTGTCGAAGTATAAATATTTAAATTATATAATTTTTAATATTTTAAGTGTTTGGAGTAGATGATTATTTAGGTACATAAATATATTAAAATATAAATATTTAAGTTATTTATTCTCTAATTGCTTAAATTTTAAAATAAATAATTATTTAATATTTTGTACCTAAATAATTAGTTTTTACATACACTTTATAGGCGTGAAGTCTGATTACACGAGAGAGAGAGAGATAGATGGGTATAGTCTGTATTAAACAGGATGGGTATAGTCTGTATTAAACAGATTGGGTATTTTAAACAGTAATAATTTTTGACTCATTTCATATTACGTTTTTTTTTTTTTGGGGTAATTAAGATGCTAAATTTATAGTACGGCTTCCTATTTTACCTACCCTACATCATAGCTAAGATGGGCACCAGTGATTGGAGGCCTGCCTGCCCCCCAACGCCAACCCTGCAATGCCGCCCTATACTTTCACCATCTGTAACTTATCATGTCTATGAACCCTATACATATAGCTGCTTAGCTGTTCTCTCTCTCTCTCTCAGCTTCCCCGTGATGCGGCTTTAATTTACTGTTAGGCATTGATGGGTCGTGCCTTTATGCATCTCTTTACCCCCCATCTGCTCTTTAAATCTCCTAGTATAAATAACACCATCCCTTGTGACTCTCTGCAGTCTGAATCTTTTTAGGGTTTTCATCTTCTTCTTTTTTGTTAAGTTTATGGGGTTCATCTTGCTAGTTAATGAAAGGTGTTTTTTACTTTTTTTTTTATTTCTTTATTTTGGGGGTAAAACCCTTGTCTTTCTTTTCTTTGTTTCTTGCTTTTTTAATCACTGGAATGCCTTCTTCCTCCGTCTTCCAAAACTCATGATTTTCGTCCTTGCAGAGCAAAATTTCTTCTTCTTCTTTTTTGTGTCGGATCTTTTTCCGTTTTCTTGGGAATATTTGAACCTTTTTGTAGATTCGTTTGTTGAATACGAATGAAGAGGGCATAGCTGTGACGGTTAGCAATTTTACAAAGATTATATCTTGTTCTTGTTGATTTTAATCTCTGCTTTGATGAAGTGCTTTCTAGGGTTTCTCTCCATTTTAGTGTTGTGTCTGCAACGAGTTGACTTACTATCTCTTCAACTTTTATCAAGTCTGCGAGGGAATAAGTGAAGCTGCCAGCATGATCTAGCCTTGGTTAGAGAGAAAAAGAAGAGATTGCTAACCCTAGCTAGGTCATGCTCTGACAGCCTCACTCCTTCCTCTTTGGGGACCCAAAAGATTCCAAACATCCTTCTCTTATTAAAAAGAAAAGAAACGCCAAAAAACAAACAGAGAAAATCACTGTAAGTATGTTCTTGATTTTCTTTTAGTATTGTGACTCATCCTTGCCTGCTTTCTAAATTTCTATTTTATTTATTTTGGGTGATTATTGACTCTGCTTTCTTTGTAATGAAATTATTCAATTGCTTCTAACGTTCATGACTATTTGCACAAATGATTTGATAATAGGGTAATGAGAAGTAGTCATGATTTGGTGATATGGAAATGGGAGGGTTTTTTTTTTTTTTTTTTTTAATTCTTTTGTTGGACCTGAGAAATGGGAATTGATGAGTAGAGAGAACTATACGTCAAGTTTATCACGTGGAAAACTATGCTATCAAAGAGTTATTTTCAGTATTTTATCATAAATTCGTATAAAAGAAAAAGTAATATCCACCTTTATATTTGGTGATGTTGCCACAAGATGACATTGTTTAGAATTAATCCTGGTATTTTATGATTGTAACCCGATTGTTCATGACATTTATGGTTGATTTTTATCTTAAGGCCATAGTTTAACCTTTTATTGTAATAGGTTTTCATTTAGTTATAACTCAATCCTAAATGAATTGTATGGCGTTTTTATTTACTTGTGACTTTGTGTACGGTGTTTTTCAAGTACTATGAGCTTATACCTGTCATATGCACGAGCAACAAAGATGAATGAGGAGCTAGGAGGAGTTTTTTGGTAAGGGCCAAGAGCATCTTCCTTTTTGTTTTTATGTCCTCAAGTTAGAAATACCCATGCTTGCTTTTACTCTGTCCAGTGAAAAGGTGTTTGGATACTTGGAATCCGACAATCATTTCTCCTGTAAAACAGCTGTGGTATCTAGTTATTTTAGATACCAAACTTCGATCATCTTGTCAATGATTTTTTTTTGAAGAAATTGATGTTATCAATCTAATGTATACTTCTTAACGATGATTGAACAGAATTACCTTGACCTAAAAAGTTCATGTCTACGGAAGATAAAAGGATGTACCTTTTTTTTTTTTTTTTTGAACTGGATGAAGGATGTACTTCAAAATAATCAGATCCCCACTTTTGAGGGATTTAATAAATTGGCACCAGCTTGACCACAAAGTTTCATATGCTTACTCAAAATTTTAAGATAATGTTACATAATTTAAATAAAATTTAAAAATTCAAATTTAAATATATATCATCTTTTGAATGTGTGGGGGATGAATGGCAGTGGGTCTCGTGAAAAAAATTGATGGGATTCGTCGATATATGCATTTGAGTTGTAATTTTTTGAATTTTGTTTAGGTTTTGTAGTATTGTTCAAAACTTGGTAGTGATGATGTGCCATCCATTTAAAAGCTTCAATTTTGATAAGATTAATGAACTAGTTTGCAACCATGTTTAATTCACCTCAGTCAAAATCAAGTCATGCTTGTCAAACGCGCTCTCCAAAGAAGTAGGATTGATGCAAAAACATCGAAACATTCTACTACAAAGTTGAATGTTAAGCTGAAAAATTGACACTTGTATCGCTTTCAAGCTCATACCAAACATTTCAAAATGGAAAAAAAAAAAAAATGAATTAAGATATAATCGATGAATTTTGAAAGAGTATTTGATAAAAGTCTAAATATTTTGTAACAAAAAAAAAAAAAAAAAAAAATAATGAGATAATGATCGTATGAAAACGAAAAAAAAAAGAACACGAAATCAATAACTTTTCTTTAGAATACTAAATTTTCAACCTTTCTGGTACTTTGATACGGGTGTGCCTCTGCATGCTTCCTTTTGGTTCTTTCCGGCAATCCTTCCAAACGAATCAAAACAAGTTGAAAGAAACAAACTAGGTCAAAATCATAACAACTTTCATCAGAACATGTGATTTTTTATAAAATAATTGCCAGTATCAGACTGTTCAACTTTAGAGATTAGAGTCTTTTATATATATATATATATATATTGTAATGTCTTTATTATATGCTTTTAATGTATAGCTGACAGTAACTTGATGGGAGAGGCATGCACCCGACAAATGTCATTCCATGTTTGTAAAGAAAAAATTATCCTCATTGAACAAAGAAAAGATACTTATAAGGAATAAAGAGGGTACATATGAGACAAATCAGGAAACCAAAGTATATGCATATGAGAGAGAGAGAGAGAGAGAGAGAAAGAGTCACATGAGATTGTTGGGTGGGAGATGCCTTTTCTTTCTTCTACATCTACGAAGACACACAAATGGTCCCCCATGAATTCCATGTGCTCTACTCTCATTTTAGGTCACTGGATGTGTTTACATATATTATTATTGGTGGAGGGAGATAGTGAAAGGGAGATAGATTAGTGTGTCACCAAGCTTAAGTTTTTTTTTCAGTTAGTAAATACATACAAAGCTAAAGTTAATAAAATTCCGATAGCTAATTCAAGTAATAATAAGGAAATTTATAAATTTAAACATCTTCAATTCAAATTTTGGTATACTTTTTAGGGTTAAGTCACGAGGGATTAAGAATATTTATTTTTGGCGTAAATGATTTATTTTTAACCGAAATAGTGAGATAATTAATCGAAAAGTGTGCGTAAACTGATTCAATGTTGAATAAAAAAAAGGGGAGACAAATATGGGTGAATTTGGATCCAAATTTTAGGAACTCTAGGCCCTAGCCGGCTTGTCTGCATACTTTGGACCCGTCTCACGAGCTTTTCGTTCCCTAATAACAAGAAGATCATTGAACCACTCACACGAAGAGATTGTGATCTTCTTGGCCCTCTATATATACTTTTCTCTCTAGGGTCTCCTTTAAGCTAAAGAGGAAAAATACCAATGAATCTCTCTCTCTTTCTCTCTCACACGCAAACACTCACAGCCGAAGGTTTACCTGCTAATCGTGCACCACTAGCAGTTGAAGCTGCCAGCATGATCTAAACTTCTCTTTCTGTCAAGGGAAGAGAAAGATCAGATCGTGTGGCAGCTTCACCTTTTGATGGGATCACGAAAAAACCCTAAATATTTTGGTCATCTGCATTCTGATTTTATCAGGTATTTTCTCAACCTTTTTTGGATTTAAGAACGATCTCAACTCAATGCAGATTTTCTCTACTTGCTAACTAGCAATGATAACAAGGTAAAAGCATTCGGAGGCATAAAGGTGGAGGGGATGATCTCATTCTTACTTTTATTGCTCAAGATACTGTCTGTACCCACTACTCAAAGCCCCTTCACTTCACCCCAACCCGTTGATAGATAACGGTTCAACATATTCCGAAGTGATCAAGTCCAAAATCATACTTGAAAATTTCTCATTTATTCTGTATTGGGTGTTAGCTTTAATTTGAAGGCAAAATTTGAACTTGGAAGTCTTGTTACTGTTTAGTCTGTTTTACCTCTTGAGCCAATGCCTAAGGTTTGCAAAGAAGACACTTTTTTAGCGTATTATTAATATGTTTTTGTTATTTTACCAAAAAGATGATTGATCATCGTGGTTCATTGTTGTACGTGTCATCTTATGCAGCATGAAGATGATTATGTAGTAGTTTTTAGTGACATAATTTCACACTTGTCCAAATCTGGTTGGCTCTTTTGTGACCTCCCTTTCTTAATCATCCCATCATATATATATCGTTACAATCTCTAAGCACCGTTTATGACAAAATCGGATTGGTTCCCAGCCTAACATATGTTTATGGTGATAAAATGACGTAATGTTGATGTGATAATGTTTTTAGTTTCACTTATAATTCAAAATTTACTTTAACATGCGAATGTCACATGTTTTATCTGTTGTTTTCTTTTCTTTTCTTTTTCCTTTTTTTTGTCTATCATTACCCTCATTTATTTTCATGTCATAATTTCATGATTTCTAAATATTTTACGCTCAAATTGAGTTTTCAGATCCCGTTTAAAAATAATATATATGTATTTTGAGTTTCCAGATAGGAAAATATTGTTTTGATCTAATTTAAGGACTTAATTAATTATAATTATTAAAATAAAAGTGAGTTTTATTTAACATTTGGAATTCACAACAAATTTAATGGCTACATTGAATTAGGTTTTTTGATTGGGTTCTCAAATTAGATTCCTATAGCATTGAGAATGAAAAAGTTCTCCAATATATTTTCTCTTCAATTCTCT
>CAUOFW020004374.1:0-31606 GCA_963454935.2 Ilex paraguariensis
AAGTCAATCAATTACCCAAATGCAGCTAACCAAAGCAAGTATAATGAGGTTATTGAACAAATTTAAAATTTGAAAAGTTATTCCTTGAGTAAATGTAAGTTCTCTCCAACAAGGATTGGCACTAAAGCTTACATGGGTACTTATTTCATCTCCACTATGCATGTCAATCTCTAAAATGTGGATCCAATTTGTAAATTTCTGAAATTACACATTCACAAAGTTCAAAATGAATATCAAATAATCACAAATCCCATATGTAACACCCAAAAACTCACCTTGGACGGCATTACAATCTATAAACCATTCACATCATGAGAGCAACTAAATAATTCCATTATTAAAGAAAATTCATCCATCAAATATAACATTTACAATATTATCCCAAAATAATAGGCCAACTATGATCGCTATATCCAAAAGAATATGTCAAGCTATGGCAATTACATCCCAAAAGAATTAAATTCAACATGCATCGGAATTACAAAAGGATTTAATTTACAGAGTCTCAAAATAAATATCCTAGTCTAGAACAAAAAAGAATATAACTCTAGACGTCCACCTCGGGATCCACGTTCCCTTCTATAGGAGCTTCCCAATGTGCTTGTTCATCTACTCCTAGCTCCTCCTCTAGACCATATTCTGAAAAATATAGTTTGTAAGGGGTGAGCACGAAGCTCTGTAGCAATATTCTCCCAAACTCATACAAGATTTAGAAAGCATGTAAAAATAAGTCGGTCTCATTGTGCAAATATCATATATTAATTTTTGAAAGAAAACAGGAATATTT
This sequence comes from Ilex paraguariensis, assembly GCA_963454935.2. Taxonomy (NCBI): domain Eukaryota; kingdom Viridiplantae; phylum Streptophyta; class Magnoliopsida; order Aquifoliales; family Aquifoliaceae; genus Ilex; species Ilex paraguariensis. Next base: position 788 of record CAUOFW020004374.1, read on the forward strand.
CAATAGATCTCAAGTTTACACAATAGCAATAATTTAAATAAACGGTAAAAATGAATTTCCAAACAATAAACCATTTATGACCATAAGCCATTTCCCACAAGTTCTTGTAGAGTCTCATACCTCCACAAGCTCTTGTAGGAAAACCAATTCCACACAATAAGCATGTTCTCATGTATGTTGGTTGCTTCCCATGAATCTACACAAAAAATCTACACAACGAATCTACCTCATTCACCCAACCATAACCACACAAGCCACTTTAGGAAGGGTGTATACCGTCTCCCACGGCATTGACGAATCCTTTCCAGGAAAGGTATACCCACCATCAGCCTCGAACTTACGTGAACAATAGTGATTGTTCTCACAAACAACAAACCACTACAAGTGTTAGGAAACTATCTCACCCCCACTGGATAGACTAACCTCTAACACTATATGGCAGTGCTCGAATGCAATTCAAGTTCATCGCAACAACCATAAAAGAGATACAATTCCAATCGTTTTCTCAAATCATGAGTAAATACAAAATTCTCAAATTTCATAATTTGTAATACAAGAGAACAATATAAGAAAAATAAGCAAGAGATCATCACAAATACCATTTGTTGTTTAATATAAAGCACTAGAGTTTTGAAATCAAGAACAATTGAACATTAAGAAGAAAAACCCATTTTTCTCAAAAAAACTAGGGTTTTAATGGCCATCAAACCATAATACCTTCAAAACATGGTGATACTTGTAGAAGGAACAAGTATGTCATAGCATATATTTAAGATTTAGAAGCAAAACATGTATATACATAAACCCTAGCCTCAATGGACAAGAATGGAAGAAACCTCTACCTTCTTCTTCCTTAGTTTTTGTGTGAAGAACTTGAGATTTGATCTTTCCCCAACTTGAATCTACTCTAAATCTCTTGTTTTTCTCCTCCTTTCTTCCTCTCAAGGACTTTTTAGGGTTATAAGTGTTGAAATGGGGCTAAGGGAGGCGTCATTATGTATTTACAAGGCAAAAAAATTGACCTCATATCGCGACTTAAAATTTTTGAAACTTACAGAGCGTACCGGTACGGTCTATTTAGTTTTGCCTATTTCCCTTGTTTTTCATTTCTAATTCATTCCAAACCCTTCCAAAATCAACCCAAACTTGTGCAACATACATTTGTACATCAAACATTGTTGGTATAAGTTCTATTGCAAATGGTTTCATATATTTACAAGCCAAAACTAAGTTTAAACTAAATATTTACCTGATTCTACACTATTAACATTTTTATTTCTACTCTTACAATCTACTTAGTTCATGCATACTCCATTACTTAAATTAGTATTTCAAAAACATGATTACGTGTTATATACAGATAAGAGTGTGGTGGTTTACACCATAGCAACTAGGGTAGGGAATATAGTTCAATATTGGATATTTTTAGTGTTAGGGAACAAGTTGGAGGCCCAATGGTGGGATTCCCAAAGTTGCAGAGCTTGAGTTACAAAATCTGGCGTGTTTCAGCAAAACCTACCTGTAGGTTGATGGAAACCTACCGATAGGTTTCACTCTAGTGAGTAAAAACTATCGGTAGGTTTGCGGTAGGTGTAGGTTCAGTAGCCAAAACCTACCGGTAGATTTTTCCTTGTTTTGCTAATTTCTTGGTTCCTGCACCTTTCAAGCAAACATCAAGCATCCACCTCATCTCCAATCAACTCAAGTTGCATAATAGGGCCTAACAAGCACCATTTGCACCCTTTTTCACCAAAAATTGTCCAAAATTTTCAAAATTTTCACATTTCCCATTATTTTACGCAAAAAGTGGTGGAAAATGTAAGGTGGAAAATGTAAATGGAGCACCTCACCCTCAACAATGCATTGTCCTCAATCCACAAAGAATCATGCAATGAGAAAAATAAAAGTATCATAGAAAATAAGATACCCCCCTTTTTTTCTTTTTCTCTTTTTTTTTTGACAAAAAAGTTTGTTTACACCCCCCAACTTAAACTCGCACATGATATTGAATAAGATTTGTTAAGATGATGCTTAAAATGAATTGAGCCCAAATTAGGGAGAGGTAAACAACTTCTACACTACAAAATCAAGAAAAATAAAATATAACAATAAAATAAGTCTAACTACTATGTACATGAAAACAAAACAAAAAGGGTTCATGTCAATCCGGCTTCAATTCGGATATGAGCTTGCACCCATTGTTTTTTTGATTTTAAAATTTTTTTGTTGTATAAATGTCCTTCCTAACCTATCTATCCAAACATAGCAAGGATAATGATTAAAAAATCTCAACCAAATAAAGGTGTAAGCAAGTTTATGCAATTCCAACAATGGAGTATACAATTTTTCTTTAAAATTTTCTACACTTAACCTCATTTCAATGCCCTTCCCAAGTTGAAAATTTTGAATCTCAACACCACTCATAGATGGCAAAATGACCTTGGGCTCATTAGCCTCATGTGAGATAATTCATCAAATTTTTCACAACCTAGAGTGGTGGGAGATTCAACATCAATATGCATTTCATTGAGATGATCATCCTCAATACATTGACTATGCTCAAGATGATGTTCTTCATGCATAGCAATTACAGCATTAGTCAATGCATTGAGGTCTTGGACTATTTGGGCATTGAATTCCATTTGGTATAGCATAAACTCCCACAAAATATTTTCCAATTCTTGTTCGTTTGAGTCCTCGTATGTTGGATAGTGGAAAAATTCATTTGGTGGTGTGAGATTGGATGAAAAATTATAAGTTTTGTTCTCCCAACCATAGCTCGAATAATTCGTTACAACATAATGGTTGGGGTAAAAATTTAAGGAGGCCAAAACTGAACCTTCGCATGCAAAGTCTTGAACTGGATAATTTATTGGGCACTCACTAGTGATGTGTCCATACTCATCACAAATCTCACACACATTTTAAAAATTTTGGGCATTTGATACATTTTCATAAAAATTACGAAACATAACACAAAACACAAACTAAAACAAAATATTTACAAATGAGACGATATACCTTGGCCAGTGATGAAAATCATGAGACTTACCTATGCCGTCCTAAATCACCTTCTCAATTCAACACTTGCCTCCCCGACAACGTCGCCAAAAATGTTTGATGATTTTCGTTGTACTCCCTAATCTCTGGACATCATCCCTCAATGTGTGTATGGCTTATAGGGATAGAAGAGTGTCACTATCTCTCAAAATAATGCAAGAAATAGAAAAACGGAATAATGGTGGAATGAATAAAATGTGCGTGTGTGAACAAAAGTGCTCCCCAAGCGTAGAGAGAATCTTGCAATATTGTATTTTACTTGGAATGAGTATTCCAAGGTCATCTCCTCAGGGAAGGAACGGAATTGTGTGAAAGTGATTTTGGTGAAAAATAATAAGTGTAAAAATCTTTGAGTTTTGTGTTTGGTAAGTGAAGATTTTACTTAAAATGAAAGGGAAACAAGTGTTGGCTAATCCGAAGGGTTCATTCCAATGGGAATGCCAAATCAACTTAAGACCTTCCTCCAATGGTGTCTAGATGTTTGATTGATTTGTGGGAAGTGCTGGACTAGGATGGAGGCAAGGATTCAAGCATAACCTATGACAATGCCTATGGGATATCAAAGACTCACAACCACGTCCACACTCAACGCAGTCAAATCGAATCAACGTATACTACGAGGGGGAAAGAAAATGAATTGAAATGGAAAACTCAAGAGGAGGTCTCCCTTGGATTAGCCAACTTAAACTCTAGCTACTCATAATAAAAGGAAAGACGTGCATAATGTAAAGAGACATAATGAAGAAATGAAACATGGAACTTAACTTAATGCAAGAAATCTTAAACTACGAAGAAAAATATTCAATATCCATTTTAAAACTTGAAATGAAGAAAGCTTCAATACAACAATGGTAGAAACTACGATACTTAACTAAACTTGCAAAGGACTTGAAATAAATGACATTAAAAGTAAATAATGAAGCTTACAAAAGTCTTATAGAAGATTACAAGTGAAGTGAGTGGAAGAAATGCAAAAATCTAAGCTTTTTTATCTAGCTATTCATCTTCTTCCTTGGAGCTTTCTAAGCTAAGGTAGCCCCCCCCCCCCCCCCAAAGCTTGTAGAATGCTGAATATATGGTGTATGAGCCTTGCAATTTTGTCCATGGTGGTCCCCCTAGGTGTGTGTAAGGCCTCCCTTCCATAGGGGGCTGAGTTGATGTGTTGCACAGGCTAGGAATAGTCTAGCCTGCAAACCATCATGCCTCCTCTTTCTCTCTCCTCCTCTCCCATCTCATCTTCCAAAGTCAAATTCTAGTTGAAATAAATGACATTAAAAGTAAATAATAAAGCTTACAAAAATCTTATAGAAGGCTACAAGTGAAGTGAGTGGAAGAAATGCAAAAATATAAGCTTTTCTATCCAGCTATTCATCTTCTTCCTTGGAGCTTTCTAAGCTTAGGTAGTCTCCTCCTCAAAGCTTGTGGAATGCTAAATATATGTTGTGTGAGCCTTGCAATTTCATCCATGGTGATCCCGCTAGTTGTGTGAAAGGCCTCCCATCCATAGGGGGCTGAGTTGATGTATTGCACAGGCTAGGAAAAGTCTAGCCTGCAAACCACCATGCCTCCTCTTTCTCTCTCTTCCTCTCTTATCCCAAATCTTCCAAAGTCAAATTCTAGGGTGTAGGAGGTATGTATATATGTAGAATATGTCAGGGGGAAAGTGGAAGAATCATAGGTGGGACCCCCAGGCAAGTGGAGTATGAGTTGCAGACATTCTGGCACTCTAGGCAAAACCTATCGGTAGGTTTTGGCTACTGGAGTAAAAACTACAGGTTGGTTGCCTGCTCTGGACTATTTTTCATAGAATTGTCATAACTTTTGACCCAACCATATGATTGAGCTACAATTGTGACAGAATAAATAGGACATCCAGATCTAGAGCTTTTATGTTTTTCACTTTTTCAGATTCAAAGTTGATCATGGTCAAAAATGAGGAAAATCGAGGTAATATTACCAAATGGTGCGGGTGCTAGTGCCTATGTTACCAAGCACTGATACCTCCTTGATTTCTTTCACTTTGAAGCCTCTAAATCCTCATGTAATGTGTCCATGTCTTCACCACTCATCCACACTTAGTTGCAAGGTTCCAAAATCCATCATTTAAGCTATAATTACCTACAACATCAAGATTTCAACATTATTCATAAATTTGGCTAACTCTAAGTACTTAAATTCAAAGTTGAGTTAAAATGCATGTAATGAGGCTGTTAAATATGCAATATTATGTGCTCAACAGCCCGCACAAAGAGGACGGGCCGAAACTCCCCACCACTTATGGTCACGAGCTCCCAAAAAAGGAGTGGAGAGGGCCTAATTGGCCAAGAGAGGGAGGAGAGGAGGACTAAAGCTAAGCATGATGCACGTAGACAAAGAATTGAGGAGAAAGGTGTCACATGCGAGAGATACATTGATAGAATCTCTCTTGGGCCAAACAATGAGTTTATGGGCGTAATCAAAGCAAGGGGGTTGAACTTGTGGTTTGAGGACGTTAAGGGATACAATTTGGGGATGTGTCATGAATTTTACACGAAGTTGTCTATATTTGGCAAGGACGGTGGTAGATTGAGGACCAAAGTGAGGGGAAAAACCTTTGAGGTAACCCCCAACACAATCGCCACTCTGATGGTATATGAGAGGCCTCCCTTGACCACCCCGATCTACCCACACAACATAGATGGGGATAGGACTCTCAGTGATTACATGGCTCCCACCTATGAGGACCTGACCACGTTCAAAGGAACAATATTGGTCGGGGGCCTAAAGCACTCATACAGGGTAATGAACAAGGTACTGCACTACAACCTGATGCCCTTAGGTTCAAAAAAGAACCCAAACGTCGAAAAGTTAGCCCTCTTCTATGACATTTATGATGAGGGTGGCGATTGATGCGGCTTACCCTATCTGTGAGGAGATGCGAGAGTTTGCCAACGCTACGAAGCTGAAGTCAAATATCCCCTTTAGGAGTCTTCTCACAAATCGTGCTCTTAGGCCAAGGTGAAGCTATATGCACATGATACTATTCTTCCCCCCAAAAATGGAGTTATAAGGAAGTCAAGCAATAGCAAGAGAGCTGCCAGGATAAGGGAGAGAGACCTAGAGCCCCGAGGCCAGAATCATCTGCAACAGGCCCATCCTCGTCAACACCACCTGTACCTACCCCAGCTCACACCATATCATCGCATCTGGATGCTCTGGAGTCCACGATGTATGGACTGTTGATCATGGTGATGCGACAACCAGCTGGACCGTCTATTGCTACTCCTATACCTTCTACCACTATACATGTGGGAGACGACCATGACAACGATGAGGATGATGAGCCTGAGTCTAAGTCTGAGACTAAGGTGGAGGATGCCTTTGATGGGGACAATGATTAGGAGGACTTTTGTATTTTGTTTTCTTCTGAATTCAAATTGTACACAGTAAGGTTACTTTTGTCGGCTAATAGCAGTGTGCTTAGGTTTTGGGCCGTTTTGTTTTGAAACTCGAACCCATTGTAAAGAAATTTTGGAAATGATCAATAAAATACTACAGTTATTTTGTTTTATCATTGCCCAATGCCATTTATTTAATTGCAATATGATTTTTTAGGTTTTGAGTGTTTGGATATTTATGTGTATGAATAGATTTTATTTTAGTTTATAGCTTGTGGTTTAAAGTAAATGTTTGCTAGGGACTAGCAAAGCTCAAGTTAGGGGGTGTGATTATCACAAAATATTGCATATATTGTATGTTGTTATGCCCTTTTATACTTAGTTTTGTTGTGATTTTGGGGAGGAATGTGGTTAATCTTCTCTTTAATGGAGTTTTGTGTATATATAGGTGAAAAGATGTAAATGGCTTGAGTTAAGCCCCCATTGAAGTGTTTGAAATTAATGAAGATGAGGGGATGGCTTAAAGGAAGGATTGGAGGGTGAAGAAACCAAGAAAAATACAATTTGGATGAAAACCTTCCGGAAGGTTTTACCTTGGTTTGCCATTTTACTGCCAAAACCTTCCGATAGGTTTTTCCTGAAAGGTTTTTTCTACTGGTTTCCTCATTTAATAGTTCCTACACAAACCTTCCAAAAGGTTTTGCCCAGATTGCCAAAACAGCCTGCAACTAAAGCTCTACCATTTGGGGGTCCCACCTACACTTCTCCAACTTGTCCTCTGACATCCCTTACACATCTACATGCCTCCCATCACCATAGCTTGGAATTTGAATGCTTGAGCATTAACGAGGAGGAGAGAGAAGAGCAAGGCAAGAGATGAGAAGTCTAGGCTTATCCTAGCTTGCAACAAGGCGTCCAATCATCATCCTCCTATAGATGGGAGGTCTGTCATACAGACTCCAAGGAGTTCCATGGACTTTTTTACTAGAACATTACATATTATGGAGATAGATTTGCATTATAGAGGGGGAAGCTCTATGGTAGAAGACATAGTTTAGAGAGAAAGCTTAGATTTTTACATTTCTTCCATCCATTTCACTTGTAATCTCTTGTAAGGCGTTTTTAAGTTTCCTGTATTGTCATTTATTTCCAGTACATTTCAAGTTTAGTTGAGTATCTTAGCTTCTACCATTAATGTATTTAAGTTTTCATCTCAAAGCACTCCAAATGGGTATTAAATGCACCCAATCTTCATTTCCTTACAATGTCTCTTCATTTCATTTATGTTATTGCATTAATTATGAGTAGCTAAGCTCTAAGTTGGCTAATCCAAAGAAGAACTCCTCTTGGGTATGCTATTTTAACTTGTTTTCTTCCCTCCTCGTGTGTATGCTAATTTGGTTTGACTAGGTTGAGTGTGGATGTGGTTGTGAGTTCTTGATACACCGTAGACTTGTCATTGGGGTATGCTTGAATCTCACCTCCATTTTGGTCCCGCGCTTCCTGCAAATCAATCGAACATCTAGGCACCATTAGAGGAAGTTCTTGAGTTGATTTTGCATTCCCATTGGAATGACCCCTTTAGATTAGCCAACACTTGTTCCATTTCATTTTCACCAAAACTCAAACATCAAAGATTTTTACACTTTTCATTTTTTTCACCAAAATCACCTTCAAAACAATTCACCTCCTTCTCTGAGAAGACAACCTTGGAATACGATTTTCAAGTAAAACACGACTTGAACAAGTGGTGCACTTTTGGAAGGTGAAAGCACCTCCTTCTCTACGCTTGGGGTGCACTTTTGTTCATACACACACACACACATTAGCCCTTTTTCTCACATCATTCCGAGGGAGAATGACACTCCCATACACACATAAGCCATATACACATTTGAGGGTGAACAAGTGGGAGACCCATAGGTGGAACTCCCATGTGGTCGAGCTTAAGTTACAGAATCTAGCGTTTTTCAGCAAAACCTATCGGTAGGTCGATGGCAAAACCTCCCAGTAGGTTTTACTCCAGTAGCCAAAACCTTCCGGTAGTTTTCCTGTAGAAACCACTCCAGTAGCCAAAAACCTACCGGTAGTTTTATGACAAACCTACCGGCAGGTACTTGTTTTGCTTAATTCTTGGTGCTTTCACCTTCCAAGCCCTCGTCAAGCCTCCCCTTTAACTCCATTGACCTTAACCACCATGATAAGGGCTTAACATGCACCATTTAAGCTATTTTGCCTGCAGACACACTGAAACCTCATTATAAGCTCGAAACATTGCAATTCCCCTCATTTTCACTACGAAAGAGTGTATAAAAAGGGTGTAAATGCACACATGATATGCAATATTTTATGCTAATTAGGTACCTAAGCCCACTGGAGGCTAGGTACCTATGAGGTACTAGTATTTAGGGCCTAGATTTCCCTAATTTCCCATATTTCAACTTTTAGCCCTACAAACTTCCACAATATCCACTCATAATGAATTACATGTCCAAATATAAAGTACCCTTACAAGACTTTCTCAAAATACATATTTTGTATTACAAAATGTATAAGGCCAAAAGATAATATTTATACAAGGGTCATCAAAATCCAAACTAAGATCCCCAACCCGGTTATTTCCTCAAAGTGACTCTAGTGAGGGCCATCAGTGTAAGCTCGTCCAGTACCTAAAAAATGTTACCACAACGGGGCGAACCAAAGCCCGGTAGGGTATTTCCCTATAGGAGATACCTTCCAATACCAATGCATATGACATAAATGCAGATCAACACACCAAGCATATATCCTAAGCAACATATATATATGATGCTAAGCATAACAATTATGAATGGTTTCTCATTAATGCATGTCCAAACTTTGAACCCCCTCCTAGGTTTCCATACACGAAACATGATACAATGACATGCCATGACATGAACTGGGCATTCTAAGCCCTTGCCATTGATACTACGCATCCAATGACCATTTATCAACTATTGTGTCTTTCTTGGGTAGGTAATTTTTTGGACATCACACCAATGGTCTACCAAACTGGCACGACATTTGAGGGCATCACAATTCTAACTCAAAGTACATCGGCACACTTTTCTAAAATTTCAACGCCGGCCAAGTGGGTCAACCAAGTAATTGAGCCTTGCACCCGAGGGAGAATCAATCCCTTCTTGCTATACCCTACAGAATTTTTGTATGCAATGTTCCATCAACTCAATTGGACCATGATCCAAACTTCCCTAGTCCACCTATTAACTCATCATGTGGTGATTGCCAACACATGCACCCACACACTCACACTCATGTCAATGCCCATGAATGTAGTACAACCTGTGCGTATGCAATGTAATGTACATTTATCATTTTCAATTTAGCATAAGCTAACTATGACATGTGAGCATATGACAATATCCCATAAACATCAAAATGTTAATTATATCATTGAGAGTATAATAACATTTCGAAATATCACTAAGTATGTTATAGCTTTTTTCATTCAAATAACACACTTGAACATCCATAGGAATTTTATCAAACACCTTTAAGACACAAATGAAAACACATAGCATGCTAATACATATTACACAAAATTCACATATTCAAGCCCAAATCAAGTAGACATAAGCATAACATGTTCATCAAATTTCCCAAACATCTAACTAGTTACACTAGCTACATAGTAGCTATGTAAATGTTCTACGTAGTCATACTCATACCATATACATAATTGAAATTGAAAGTAATCCTATATAAGAGGAAACCCTCACCTCTGGAACTTAATCGAGGAAGCAAATCTCCAAGAATACCCATGAAAATTTTCTCCAAGCCCTAGCTCCCAACCCCTTGATTTCCAAAAATGGTAGCAAATAGATTTTGTTGGCATTGATGAGTACGCTTCGTCGAGTATAACAACTTTTGTTATTGGTTGATGAAGATCCAACAGTCGGATCTTCGTAGATCAGAGAAATAAGATGAAGAACTTGGAGACCTTTTTCCTTTTCTCCCTCTCTCTCTCTTTTCCAAAATTTTCAGGCCAACAATAGGATAAAATCTGATTTTCCCCCTTTAAATATTCCTTAAATGCTTAGCTCACAATGCGTCATGCGTCCCACTTTAATTTAGTCCAATTTTTTTACGAATTAATTAAATCTTGTCTTATGTTAATTATAGTGTATTTTTGTTCAGCTAAATGTAAATTATTTTTTGGGTCTCGTGAATCTGATTGAGTTTATTTTAGTTTCACAACACCGGATTGCCTCGTAAAACACAAAAAATCTTAGTGTCTCACAATTCAACAAAAACTAATTGGGTAGCTAGATTTCGCGATACAAATTTAGCGGTAAGGTCTGTTTCATCATCCGAATTCTAAAAAAATTTGAGTTTTCAACCCTTACCGTAACGACTAATTACCATTTTGCCATTTTTAATTAAGGTCTAATTTTTTTGGGTTTTACAGATGAGTGATGAGTAATGTGTGTTAGGGTACATGAGTTTGTATCTACATTAAGTGGAAATAAGTATGGTTGGGGCAATGAAAAAAAAGTGAAGAGAAGAATAAATAAATGGAATTGGCCCTAAACCGAACCTGTTTGAATCGTGAGATTGTATTATTTGTTATCTTTTTGTGAAGCTTTAAGCAAAATATCAATTGGGTGTAGGAATTACAAGTACATCAATATATATATATATATATATATATATATATATATATATATATATATATATATTTATTGGTTATGAATAGTTATGATTAAAATAATGAAAGGTGAAACACTCATGCATATGAGATATGTTACTTTGTGATGGAAAGGAATGTATAAGGTACTGGAACGAGAACGATAATCATGGAGTATTGTGGGATACATTGTAAATTTCTATTGAATATGCTAGGCTACATGTTAATGTGTGCGTTGTTTTAAATCTGGCACTCTTATTGGGTTTTCGTTGTGGTTTGTGAACACGTCAATTGTGTATTTTGTGAATTGTGATGGGATCGTAATAGCCAAGAGTCCAATGCATCGCCGGCTAAGAGACTCGTGGGAATCAAGATGAAGTGGGATAATTGGTGAGGTGTTAGGTCCTTCACTGAACTTGGTGGGATGTGGTATATATATATATATGTGTGTGTGTGTGTGTGGTGTGTGTGTGGAAACAGGAACTTATAGATTCATAACTATTAATTGTCATATTTGTTTAGATTAATAGCTAGTGTTGTCGTGCGTAATAATTCTCGTTGTGATGTAACTTGTCAGACACTTTGGTAACACTAAACTAAATCTGGATCACTAAGAGGTAAGCTGAATTTAAATTATATCATATTATCTGAGGTTTTTGAATGAATTGAGACAGTTACTCGTTGATTAGTGGTTACATGATTTGCTTCACAAGTTGATGCTATTACAGATACATATCTGAACTTTCTTATGTATTGTCCCGGTTGTATGTAGAGTTGAAAGGAACTATTTTATTAGTTAATGTTTTTTATAGTAACTTAGTTGGTGGAGGAAATAACCTGAGAGAGAGAGAGAGAGGAGCTTATGTGAATGAAGTACCCTCGTCTATTCACATGTGCTAAATCAATTTTGGAGATAAAATTCTTTTAAGATGGGAAGAGTTGTGAGCCCCGAACAAGCTAATTAACCATTTTATTTTGTGTCAATGGTTTAGATGTGAATATTTATTTTAATCATGTGATTCAAATTAAATAGTTGGGAATACAAGGAAACAAAGTATACGTTCCGAAGATAAACGTTTAGTCACGGCTTAAGAACTTGGAATCAAATATGAATGTGTATGTTAATTTTACGTAAATTTTAATTTTAGTTTGGTGATTAAAACATGAATTATCGGGAATACAGGGAATAGTGTGTAGATCTCCATTTAAAAAAATGGATTTAATTTCCAAAATAAAAAATAGTGGTGGATATATAAATATGTATATATATATATATATATATATATATAGAGAGAGAGAGAGAGAGAGAGAGAGAGCGGATATATATTTATATGTATGTAAGTTAGTGGGTTCTCCACTAACTAGATTGTGCAGCCTGCATGTAAAGTTTGTGGGCTCTCCACTAACTATGTTTTTGGTAGCTAGCATTTGGAGGGGGTTTCGGCTAGAAAGGGGGGAAGAATTAGTTGGCTCTCCACTTTTGTGTGTTGGGTAAAAGAAATACAAGGATTTATACTTCGCAAATTTTGGAGAAGAGAAAAGGCTAGAAACAGTTGGAGAAGAGGAAAGGAAAAAGAAGAAGAAAAGAGGAAGGTTAGAAGAAATTCAAGGTGGGGAATTGGTGGGTTTTGATGTTCATCCCCCAGTTAAAGTAGGAAGATATCATGTTTTTCAATTTTCATAATTCTATAAGGATAAGCTAGATTCAATTTTGGTTTTATATTTTTTTATAATTCCATGACAATGAACAAAATTCAAGCTTGTGAATGATGTTAATGTGGGTTAATGTTCAAGAACATTAATTTGTGTCACTCGAATGTTTTCGATGAAATTGTGGCGCAAGACAACGCTAATGGGTAATCTATAAATTTAGTGAATTTTATGTTATAGGAAAATTCAGTTCGAATGGACTATTTTAATCGGTTCGAGTAGGCTATTTTATTCTGTTCGAGTAGGTTATTTCATTATGTTTCAGTAGGTTATTTTATTTGGTTCGAGTAAGTTATTTTATTTAATTCAAATAGAATATCTTCAGAGTTCTTAAGGAATTTTTAAGTTGTTATCTAGAGTCCGTAAGGCTTATCATGACATATTTTCGGTTGGAAAGAAAATTGGCAGATGCCTTGAGTTGAAACTTGAGTTGAAAATTATCAGGATTATTATCATGTGTGCAATGTACGTGGAAGAATGCCTTGATAGAGCAAAGGGCTTTGGTTGTGGAATTCCAACTATTGGGAGAAGATGTAGTAATAGGGCAAATTAAAGTTAAAATAATATTTAAAGATTAGATCCGTGATGCACAACTACAGGATTGATTTGCGAAGAACATGAGAGGGAGATTGGAAGCTCTTCATATGTGGTTCAATATGAGTATTTTTTTATGATCTCTTGCCAATTGTTGCCTAGATGTTCAGTTTCTCAATGGTGTGTAGCTGTAAAGATACCAAAAAAAAAATACAAATTTCTAGTAATTTAAAGTATTATTTGATAGAAATGAATAGATTAATAAAGTAGATGTAAAAATGAAATTGTTTTTTTATAAGATGCATAAAATTGGAACAATACATATCATTTATGGAGTTTAGAACTTCATAAAAATACATTATTAAAAGTAGCACTTAATTGTACAAACAGAAATATGATAGAACTTAATGGCTTTTTATGTTAAATAATAGGACTTATTGAAAATTTTTCCAATTAAAATTTATTTTGTTAATTATTTGATGTCAAGCAAATAAAAAAGTTAGTTGAGACAAGCTTGTTGACCTAGAATATGCTCAAACTCAACTTGATTGTGATTTGACAAGTTTGACTATCAAGTTTAGATTATTATTCAAAATAGACTTAGTAAAAAGACGTCAGCATTCAAGTCTGATCGTTTAATCGTCCCTAAATGATCAATTTCTCCCTAATGCTTACAAATCAATTTCTCAATCAAAATCTCTCAAATTTTGTATAATCAATCATGAAATATTTTGAAGAATGGAGATATAAGTGTATATAATCGGACTATTCATACATAAATTTCATATCGTCTTTTGAATAGGAATTGGTGGCAATACAATTAGAATTCAAGACTATCCGAGTCAACTGGAATCAATAAGAATACATTGCTTAGATTCATTTTGTTACAATACAAATTTATTATTTTTATCAAGTGCAAATCATTTAGCTTTTCCGCCTGACCAAGCCAACAGATAACTAAATCCAAACCTAGCTCAAGTAGTCAGATCGTTTAATCGTCCTAAAAGCAAATTAAAAAAGCAACGGAAAATGAAGAAACAATGAACAAAAAAGGACAAGGTTCTGAGTCTAATCACTTTGATGAACAAGGCTGCACACCACATGACATCATTGGAAATAATAAGCCTCACTTGGTCCAGGACGAAGGACGGACGTAGTGGTACGGTTCAAAAAAAAACAAAAACAAAAACAATAACAAAGGGACGCTGTGGAAAATAGAGATCTTCACGGGACATTGCTTCCGGCTATCAAGCAAGATAAATACCTCAATACTAATACAAGTCCTAGGCAGATATTGCTTCACCGGTGAGAAAATTGTATTCCAGAAGATTGTTCAACAGATACAAACGAATTCCATTTAACACAAAGGAATATATATTCACTGAAACCATGATACCTGCACGGAAGATGGTGTCCAGGCTGGTGATCCTTCGAACAATCCTGCAAATAATGGGCAAAGTTAAGAAAGCAGCCAAGTGAACACCAAGTTTATCTCCTCCAAAACTTAAGTTAGTTGGTGTTTAAGTGTAGAGGGTATTCAATGCAAAGTGTTTTTACCTTGCGTACCTTTATTTTACATTTTAGCTGTGCATTTATACTTGTGTCTATCATGATGTCTCACATCTTAGCAATGAATATCCTGACACATTCGCCTGGCACAATAAGTGTCTATGTCACACCTCATTAATGCGAGGCAAACTGATGTCAGAGCTTAGCACGTCAGAGTGGGCTGACTTGATCCGAAATGTATACACCCAAGTACAGACGGTCAAGTTATAGTTTCGGTTAAATCCGAAGTCGAATCCACAGGAAACTATGATTGGTGTTTTGAAGTAAGCAATAATAGAGACCAAGTGATTGAAAATTTTGAGAATTTAGAGTAGTGGGATTTCTTGAATAGAATAGAAGATTCTTTTCAAAAGTTTTCTAGATAAAATATAAGATAAATTAGCAAAGATAACAACCACTCTTTAGTTTGAAGATCATAACATATAATTGAGTATCCGATTTATTATGTTTGTGTTTTATAACTCAATTAATTCTCGTGTCAACAGTAGTTAATCAGAAGATAAAGATGGACTGTGAGAATTCAGCACATAGTTCCGATGTCTTTCTAGAAGTTTACACGAATTGTCTGTGCCGAGACTTAACCCATCTACAAACAAGCAAATTTTTCTACAAGGCATCCAATCATGGCATTAATGGTTCATTCTTTGAATAAAGCGCAATAATAGTGGAGATTGAAATGTTGTCATGAAAAGCTAGTCGGGGTGCTTGCCTTGAATCAACGAGTCTTTCTATGTTAGAGTCATCTGTATCATAGAAGGAGCTCTTGGTTAAACAAAGTACCTTAGATTTGCTAGATGCATTCAATCATCCAATGAGCAAGTGGAATATAAAGCATTAAAGCATAAATGAATTGCACAAACATAACTTCCGAGTAATCTTTATATATTCATAACCTCTTACTAAAGAGTGAATGATACTCATCCTTCCAAGTAGAGGAGCTACTAAGTGAAGCAAAACTAAACAAAGAACTTATCTTCTATGAAGAATAAGTGAATCACATTCCACCCTTCATGACTGTGTTAAAGCTTTAGAAATGTGGAAGAGTTTCACTCTTCTAAAAAAAAAGGGATACTCAAGTAATGGAAGTGAAATACATAAACAATAAAAGTAAAAGAAAGCTAATTACTTTTGGAGGGTTTCCACCACAACCAAAAGATGAGCTATTTCTCTTGATACTTGTAAATAAAAGCAAGTACAACTACAAGGGGAGTCTAAGCCTCCATCATGATAGATATAAATACAAAATGAAAACATAAACAAGAGACGTATAAAAACTAGCTTTCCACTCTATTCTACAAGAGAAATATTTTGAACTCCTTTACTCTACAAGATGAAGAATGCCCCTTCAAGCTCCCAACATGGGAGTATTTATAGGCAAGGAAGGGGAGGGAGGAATCAAGAAGATAAGAGAGGATGAGTGAATAGTGTATGCCGCCCATAAAAACCAACTACTTTGCAGGAGGACGTTCGAACGTGAATCGACGTTCGAACGTTGTCTTCTATTTTGCTTTAGGGGCGTTTGAACTTTGTCTAACGTTGTAACGTGTCTTCTAGTCTTGCTTTATAAACGTTTGAACGCCAGATGGGGCCTAACCTTTTCCACTCAAGTGGTCTTCTGTGAAGTTCATTTCCACACTCTATGCAGAAGTCTGTTCTTCAAATGATTCCAAGGGACGTTCGAACGTTGAATGGCGTTCAAACATGGCACTTTCTTCCTTGCTTGCTACAACACGCCATGTTTCATCAGTTTGGCCTTCAATCAACTCAAGTGGACATTCGAACGTTAGTTGGCATTCGACCATGGTACTCAAGTACCTCAGGGTCCTGGTGCTTGACTGCAACGCACTGTGTCTCAGTAGGCTAGTTTTGTCATAGTTCAAATGGACGTTCGAATGTGAGTTGGCATTCAAACGTTCTTGCTTTGTTCCAAGCCTCTCCAATTTCATTCCCTAATGTGCTGGTGCGACATTCAAGTGTGACTTTTGTTGCCCTCGAGCCTTTGTTCAGTTTAGAATCTGAAATATCCTAACTTGAACTCCATCAAAGTATAATTAGTCCTAAAAAGGCATAATAAAATGCTACATTTAAGTACTAATCACACCCCCCCAACCTAAATATTGCTAGTCTTTAGTAATATAACACAAATGAAATGCAAATCTATGTCTAATGCCTTTTATGTAGGTCATCCAATTGCATTTAGATTATGCAACAAGCCGTTGAACCGCTAGGTTTACCCTAGCAAACGAGTGTTGTCTCATAAGGGTTTTCAGTGAAGCTACCCACAAACTTCAATCGAACAAATGTGTATGTGAGATTGCTAACTAAAAATGAATTAGCATCATGGTCGTTGGGACACTCAACCCTAAATCGTGACTTATCCCCTACATTTCTTTTCCATTGGTACTCACTCTATGAAAAAATTAGCACCTGTTACATTAGCATTTGGAATTCCCTGAGTAGTAGGATGGTCATTCTAGAAACAACAATTGGTATATAACAATCATTCCCCTTTTTCCACCTTCCATGGATAGATTTGATTTCACAAACCTTTCTCGGAATGCTCTCAGCAAAACAAATCGCTTTGATTATAGTGACTTATCTCCCAAAAGGGCATGCGATCAGAAGATGGCCAGTCGAAAAATTTCATGCACAATTAGTATAAGGGTGAAGTTTTCAGGAAAACAAACTTTACTTTGGCATAATCTCATGAAAGAATATTGATGCAAATAAAGAAATTCTAGTTAACATACCCCACTTGTACTAGACAACATACATATGCATCACACTTGAGATCACCTAGGGCTTTTTGTAGGTTGTAATGGGGCCAGAGGTCAGTGGCTAATGAAATGACATCAATGGTGATCAAAAGTTATCTTTTTACATAGTGTTGCACACCTCCTTCTAGCTTCTCGACATTTTTCCCGGGAATGGGATTTCTTTCTTTCATTTTCCCATTTTTCACTTTCTTGGCAATTCCTTGTCTCACAGTATCTTTTCTCTTTCAGCTATTTCCACCGATTTTCCTTTTATTGAATAGTAGCCACCAATGTCTTTTCTATTTTTCTTATCTTTCTGTATCATATTGATTTGCAAGAGGGTGCAAGAAATTAGATAGCAAGGTATGGTAAATATATGCTTTTGTGGCTTGGTCATCACATGGGTTTTTCGAAAAAGAATTCTTTCATTTAAGGCTCAAGCATGTCTGACTAGGGATATACTTTTGTAAAAGAATTAGTTAAGGCTCAAAGTTGATCCACAAATGGCCTAAGATCCTTTCTTAAGTATGTGTGTATGTACGTGTAAGCAAAAGTTCCCTGTGGGTTATGAAAATAGATCATTTTAGTTGCGTTAATCAAAGTAAGGTTAATGAGATTATTGAAAGAGATCAGAAGTGAAAGAGCTTACTTTGAGTAATTGTTGATATCCTCTCAAAAAGCACCATAAAGCTCAAGACTTACCATGGTTTTCTTTTTCATCTCCACTGATTATGTCGAGTGTTTCGAGGAATGTTGGTTATATAACGATTCCATTTTTGAGTCTAATCACCATATACTTCAAGAATAGCAAATACTGATGTACATTTGAAAATTAAATCATAGAGATAGTATCAGGGTTCCAAAAAAATGAGGTTTTACGTCATGATTGTTAAGTTGAGGTGTCAAACCGATCATGTGCTTAGTCATTTTCACAAGCAATCTTAACATTCACATATGTTTCGTTATTTATTAGCAATAATTAAAGTGCAAATCCTATACATGCATTTTAAATAAATAAGAGAGATAAACTGAATCATTCATTCCATAAAGGATGATGTGTCTACAATAATGTCAATGATTCAATTCATTCATTCAAAACATAACTTCAACTATCCACAATCAACTCTAAAAAGATATAAGCATCCCCCATAAGTACAAATATCCACAATAATCACAAAAACATCCACAAGAATTATCAAGAAGAAACCCTTCCACAACAGTACAAAAATTTCCCAGAAACTATTCAAAGAAGAAACAACAAACAACCCCAAACAAGAACAGAAATCAACCACTCCCCCTCAAGAACAGAAATAATCATCTCAATCCTCCCTTCATCTCCACCAGCTCTACCAGGTCCATTGGCACCACCAGGCCCACCCCTCAAATAGCCAAGAATCTCCTCCCTACTGTCGGAGAATCTTGGCTTGGTTGGCCTCGATGCAAAGCATAATATCTTGTAGTGATCTGTGGGTGATGGTGCCTGCCTCCTCCTGCATCTACATATGCTCTCTCTCTAACTCCCTCTCCTCCTCTTCATCAAGTGTCTTATACCTCATCAACTCCCTGGGTCGGTGGCACCTCTTGTCTCACTGCTAGGGTGCCCCTATGCCTTTGGCTTCTCTTGAAAGAGCCTTTGTTTAGTGGCCCCATTGGCTTTTGGATCTCCATCTCGGGCCTTATTCTAACCCCACTGTGAGTGCACATTTCAATCACTAAAGTGCCAAAAGGAGTGCACTCCTCTTCGATCACACCCCTTCTTTATTTCACTCAAAATCAATGAGGGGAGGTCAATGTTATCCCCTCTTCCTAGTGCATAGAGCAAGTGAGTCATTTCAGGAAAAATCTCATTTTTTTGTCCTATAGGGGCGAGGTCAGGCACCGCAATCAAATTTAGCATTTTGTACTTATCGGTAAGTTCCCTTTGTTTCAAAAATCTCCTTCCTCCCCATGAAAAATCAACCATCCCTGTCAATTCCTTCCCAACCACATCCAATGCAACATTCTTTTTTGGAGGGTAAGTTGGGTTTTGCACCTGAGGCACCTCTTGCCTTACTTCCTTTATGTACGCCTCATCCACGTCAATGTGGGTACCTCTTACGTATGTCCGGATGACGTTGTTGATGATCTTGGCGTTGGAGTAAAACTCCCTTACCAATTCAACAACGGCTTCCCCATCATTCCTCAAAAACCACACCCAATTCCTTCTCTCCATTTCCTCCAAAATCCCCAATTCAGTAACAACAACATCTCTCTTATAGACTATAGCATAGTTTTGAAAGAAATTCTGATACCTTTTAGCTTTGAGTGCACTGGGAAACCTTGTTCGATCATACCTCTTCATCCTTTGTCTCTCCTCTCTTTCCTCAATGACTTATTCTACAAATTTAGGTTCCTGGCTTATTGGTTGATTGCACCTGGCAGGAAGCTTAACCCTAGGCATGGTGTTTTCGATTTTGGGCTTTAGATGTTTTGAAAATCTTGAGTTTTCTTGTAAAGATAATGATTTTGGATGTGGAAATGAGTCTGGGATGGTCGATTTTAGGTAGAATTGAGGAATGGGTGGAGTTTTGAGGGCTGGGGAGTGAAAAGGGGTTCTAGGGTTTGGAGGATTTTGAGAGGTTTTTGGGGACTTTGAATGGGGATGACGATCCATACTTTTATAGTCTGAGGAGGAACGTTAGAACATTTGTAGAAGAATGTTAACAAAAATGTTAAAACGTTAAATGTCATTCGAACGTGCTGAACTCCCAGTACTTTTGAGTTCTGTCAGAGACCAAAGTATTGTAAGCTCCTGTCGTTCGAACATGCTATTAGCGTTCGAACGTTAATCTCGTTCGAACGTTTTATTGGCATTTGAACGAACTGAACTCCCAGTACTTTTCATTTCCATCAGAGACTTCATCAGAGGCTGAGTACTATAAGCAAGTGACATTCGAACGTAAATTGGCGTTCGAACGTTGAACCAAAATAAAAAAAAGTCTACACTACTCTACACACAATCACAAAACTTTATTTATAAAACTTTGAACCAAATTTCTTGGCGTCTCAAGACAAATGCCTACCCACGCTGTAGGTTGGTATTTCGGGACGTTCCTTACTCGGCCCATGTTTTCATTTCAGTCAAAAGAGTTTGTACAAAATACAAGAGTTTTACACAAATTCGGACCCTTGGCTTTCATCCCCAACAAAAGTATATTTTTCCATAGTTTACAAAGAAGTCTAATCCGAATCTTCATCTGTTTCAGTGCCTTTTAAACAACCAGTAACTCTCCCAATTTTTTCTCTCACAAATCGGTTAAGCAGAGTACTGGAATAAGATAGCATGTCAGAATAATCCTTACTCTGCCCATTCATTATCCAGTCTAATCAATCGAGTGCGCAACCAGAAATTGGTTTAGAACATTGGTAATATTTCTTCTCATGAAAGACTCTCCCACACTGTTTACAAGTACCAAGTCTTTTGGCACGACGGCGTTTAACAAAAGTGCTTCTACCGCGCAGGGGTTTTGCTTGTTGTTCTCGGATCCCATTCTTTCTCACCAATTTTGTTTTTCTCATGATCACAGTATCCACATTAGAAAGAAAAGTGCACAAAACTCTTAGACTAAACCAAAAAAGTTTAATATCCATGATTTCTCTACTTTTAAGACTCACTATCTGGTTCTTTAATGTCTGTCAGTCACAAAGACGATCAGAGACTCACAAACACAATCATCAATTTATACAAAATACGGTACACAAGTTGATCAAAACAGCAACACAAATTTAAAAATTTTCTACGGGCACATATGAACTGTAGTTCTCACCCCCCAACCTAAATTGAACATTGTCCCCAATGTTTTGAATTTACCAGTTTGTAGATCTTGGAGATGAGGTTGAAATGTGGAGATCCATTCAATTGCTGAAACCTATAGTCAAAAATACACAAATCAATCATCCTTGCACAAATCTGGGTTTCGGGTAGGCTGGTAAGCCTTGTCTGTCAGTGCGAACAGAAGCAGAAGACCCATAAGCAAATACAATATTAAAATACAAAGCATGAAACATAATATTGTGCCTATGGAATGTGTGGTCATGGTGCTGTTGGGGCTGGGTCTGGTTGCAGAGAACGGTGAACAGTGGAGAAGAAGAAGCAAAAGAAGAAGGAAGAAGGAAAAAAGGGAAGGGCGGTAGGGGCCTTATAAAGGCGTCCCATTTGGTTGGGTTTCTGCCTGACCCGACCCCTTTTTTTGTCGGCAGGCTCAATTCTTGGAGGGATTTTCTAGATCCCTTAAAAGAATGGTCTCTATACTTTTGACAAATTCCTCCACAAAAGGTTTCAATGGCTGACCATTGACGGTAAAGATATTATCATTCAATGGGTTCTCCACTTTCACTGCCCCATGCTCAAACACTTTTTTGACAATGTATAGTCCAGTCCATCTTGACTTCAACTTACCAGGAAAAGACGGAGTCTTGAATTGAAAAGCAGAACTTTTTGATCAGGTTCAAAAGACTTCTGCACTATGTTCTTGTCATAAAAAATTTTCATCCTAGATTTTGCAATCTTAGCATTTTCATATGCTTCATTTTTCAATTCCTCCAATTCGTTAATCTGAAGTTTTCTTGTTAGTCCGGCTTTGTCCATGTCAAAGTTCATTGCCTTAATAGCCCAGTATGCCCTATGTTCCAATTCCACTGGTAGGTGACAAGACTTTTCATAGACTAACCGATAAGGGGACATGCCCAAAATTATTTTAAAAGTAGTACGATACGCCCAAAGTGCATCAGTTAGTCTTGACAACCAATCTTTGCTGTCTGGATTTACCGTTTTTTTTTTTGACAATGTATAGTCCAGTCCATCTTGACTTCAACTTACCAGGAAAAGACGGAGTCTTGAATTGAAAAGCAAAACTTTTTGATCAGGTTCAAAAGACTTCTGCACTATGTTCTTGTCATAAAAAATTTTCATCCTAGATTTTGCAATCTTAGCATTTTCATATGCTTCATTTCTCAATTCCTCCAATTCGTTAATCTGAAGTTTTCTTGTTAGTCCGGCTTTGTCCATGTCAAAGTTCATTGCCTTAATAGCCTAGTATGCCCTATGTTCCAATTCCACTGGTAGGTGACAAGACCTTTCATAGACTAATCGGTAAGGAGACATGCCCAAAATTATTTTAAAAGCAGTATGATATGCCCAAAGTGCATTAGTTAGTCTTGACAACCAATCTTTGCTGTCTGGATTTACCGTTTTTTTTGACAATGTATAGTCCAGTCCATCTTGACTTCAACTTACCAGGAAAAGACGGAGTCTTGAATTGAAAAGCAGAACTTTTTGATCAGGTTCAAAAGACTTCTGCACTATGTTCTTGTCATAAAAAATTTTCATCCCAGATTTTGCAATCTTAGATTTTTATATGCTTCATTTCTCAATTCCTCCAATTCGTTAATCTGAAGTTTTCTTGTTAGCCCGGCTTTGTCCATGTCAAAGTTCATTGCCTTAATAGCCCAATATACCCTATGTTCCAATTCCACTGGTAGGTGACAAGACTTTTCATAGACTAATCAGTAAGGAGACATGCCCAAAATTATTTTAAAAGCAGTACGATACGCCCAAAGTGCATCAGTTAGTCTTAACAACCAATCTTTGCTATCTGGATTTACCGTTTTGTTTTTGACAATGTATAGTCCAGTCCATCTTGACTTCAACTTACCAGGAAAAGACGGAGTCTTGAATTGAAAAGCAGAACTTTTTGATCAGGTTCAAAAGACTTCTGCACTATGTTCTTGTCATAAAAAATTTTCATCCTAGATTTTGCAATCTTAGCATTTTCATATGCTTCATTTCTCAATTCCTCCAATTCGTTAATCTGAAGTTTTCTTGTTAGTCCGGCTTTGTTCATGTCAAAGTTTATTGCCTTAATAGCCCAGTATGCCCTATGTTCCAATTCCACTGGTAGGTGACAAGACTTTCATAGACTAATCGGTAAGGAGACATGCCCAAAATTATTTTAAAAGCAGTACGATACGCCCAAAGTGCATCAGTTAGTCTTGACAACCAATCTTTGCTGTCTGGATTTACCGTTTTTTTAAAAATTAATTTGATCTCTCGATTAGTTAATTCAGCCTGTCCACTAGTTTGTGGATGGCATGGGGTTACAATTTTGTAAAAAATCAAGTATTTTTTTATCAGATTTCAGAAAGGGCGATTGCAAAAATGAGCACCCCCATCACTTATGATGGATTTTAGGATTTCAAATCGGGACAAAATATTTTCTTTAAGAAATTTGATCTCCGTTTGGTGATCATTATTTCGGCATGAAATTGCTTCAACCCATTTGGATACATAGTCTACGACCACTAAAATGTATAGATAGCCAAAGGAATGGGGGAATGGTCCCATAAAATTAATGCTCCAACAGCCAAAACTTTCAATCACAAGAATCTGGTTCAAGGGCATCATGTTTCTTTTTTAAATGCTTCTCAACCTTTGGCATATATCTCAAATTAAACAAAAGACATGGACATTTTTTAAAAGCATGGGCCAGTAGAATTCACACTGCAAGTTTTTTGCAGTGATTTTTCTTGAGGAGAAGTGGCCAACACATGCTTCAGAATGACAAAAGGTTATTACCTATCTGTTTTCCTGAGCGGGGATGCAACGTCTTATGATTAGTGTTCGAGTAGCAAAAAAATTAGCAATATCAGCGTACCATAGGGTCTCATTAATTATGAATAGTTGTTCATCGAGGAATTTTTCATTGATTGTTAGTCCATTCTTGTGAAATTTATAAGTTAACCTGGACAAATGGTCTGCCACCACATTCTCAACACCCTTTTTGTCTTTAATGACCAAGTCAAACTCTTGAAGTAAGAGTATCCATCTTAAAAGCCTAGGCTTAGCATCCTTCTTTGTGAGTAAGAATTTTAATGTTGCATGGTCAGTGAACACAGTAACAGAAAAACCAACAAGATAAGGGCAAAATTTTTTCAAAGCAAACACTACTACAAGCAATTCTTTTTCAGTTGTTGAATAATTCATTAGAGCATCTTTCAAAGTTTTACTTGCATAGCAAATCACATGCGGTTTCTTATCTTTTCTTTTTCCCAACACAGCACCTACAACATAGTCACTTGCATCACACATTAACTCAAAGGGTAGAGTCCAATTAGGGGGTTGCATTATTGGGGTGAAAATTAACATGTCTTTAAGCTTGTCAAAAGCTTTTTGGCACATTTCACTCCACTCAAAGATTATGTCTTGACTCAGGAGATGACACATGGGTTTTGCTATGGTACTAAAATCTTTTATGAATCTCCTGTAAAATTCTACATGTCCCAGAAATGATCGGACATCCTTCACAGTCTTGGGAGCAAGCAAGTTCCCAATCAAATCTATTTTGGCCTTGTCAACTTTCATGCCTTCAGATGACACAATGTGACCTAAGAAAATACCTTGTGTTACCATAAAATGACATTTTTCTCAATTAAGCACCAGATTGGTCTCTTTACACCTCATCAAAAAATTTTCTAAGTTGGCCAGACACAAATCAAACAAGTTACCATAGACAGCGAAGTCATCCATTAATACTTTCAAAAAAATTCTGACCATGTCATGGAATAGACTCAACATGTATCTTTGGAATGTTGCAGGAGCGTTACAAAGCCCGAATGGCATCCTTTTGAATGCAAAAGTGTCAAAGGGGCATGTGAATGCGATTTTCTCCTGATCATTAAGTGCTATCTCAATTTGATTGTACTCGGAATAGCCATCCAAGAAACAGTAAAATTCATGGCCTACAATTCTCTCTAGAACCTGGTCCAGAAAAGGAAGAGGGAAATGGTCTTTTCTAGTCACCAAATTGAGCTTTCGATAGTCAATACACATCCGTCATCCTGTGACGATTGTAGTTGGTACTAGTTCATTGGCTTCATTTTTGACCACTGTGACCCCAGACTTTTTGGGCACAACTTGGGTTGGACTAACCCATTTACTATCGAAGATGAGAAAGATTATCCCTACATCTAAGAGTTTAAGCACTTCCATTTTCACAACTTCCTTCATGTGAGGGTTCAGTCGTCGCTTCATTTGACAAGAGGGTTTTGAATCCTCTTTCAGGTATATAGCATGATTACAGATTAACGGGCTTATACCTTTCAAATCAGCGATGGTCCATCCAATGGTGCTTTTGTGGCTTTTAAGAACTTCAATCAGTTTAGACTCTTGCAAGTCTGTGAGCTTATATGAAATTACCACTGGGTACAACTCGTTCTCTCCTAGAAATGCATATTTGAGGTCAAATGGGAGAGGTTTCAATTCAGGCTTTGGTGGATTGACATTGGATGAGAGTGGTTTTGTGACACTTAGCGAAAGTTCCTAGAATTTGGGGGTCCATGTATCAACAGCATGAGTCGGGCAATTCTTTGGATCATCATCTGTTGTTTCAGATGTGATGGATTCTGACAAAGAAAGTTCAGTGGAATTTTCACAGAATGTGTTATTCAGATGGTCTTGAACCAAAGACTCAATGGAATTTATTTCTCTTTCTTCTTTGTCCTCTCGTGGGTGTTTGGCAACATTGAAAATATTCAGCTCGAGAGTCATATTCCTAAAGGTTAATTTCATGACCCCATTCCTACAATTGATTGGTGCATTTGAAGTTGCTATGAAGGGTCGACCAAGAATAACGGGAATTGGGTTCTCTGAATATTTTGCTGGCTGAGTATCGAGGATGATGAAGTCAACAGGGAATACAAAGTTGTCCACTTGGACAAGTACATCTTCAACAACACCCCTAGGAATTTTGATAGATCTGTCTGCCAACTAAAGTGTGACACTTGTGGGTCTGAGTTCTCCTAAACCCAACTGCTGATAACCAGAGAATGGGAACAAATTGACACTTGCTCCAAGGTCTAACAATGCTTGTTCGATTCTAAAATTTTCGATGACACGCGACACAGTCGAACACCCTGGATCTTTGTATTTTGGAGGGGTTTTGTGTTGAAGCAAGGCACTGGCATGTTCTGTCAAGAAGGTTCTTTTTTGAACATTCTGGCTTCTTTTGACTGTGCACATGTCTTTCAGAAACTTGGCATAAGATGGAACCTGTTTGATTGCATCCAAAAATGGGATGTTGATTCTTACTTGCTTGAAGAGCTCGTAAATCTCTGGTTGATTATTCAACTTCTATGCAGTTTTGAGTCTATGAGGAAAAGGAGCAGGAATAGAACATGAGGGTTCTTCTTCCCTTGATGGCTCTAGTTCTTGTTTAATCATGGGCTCAGGTTCCTTTTCTTTCTCACCTTCAGGCTCAATTGTTTCAGTCTCAATTGGTGGATTGATTGGGATTGACTTAGGTTTTGGCTTTGGAAGTAGCATGTCTTTGATGGTCTTGTCAATCAGCTTGCCACTTCTTAGTGTAGTGACAACTTGGGCTTGGGCTTGTGGAGTTTTCATGATTGCAGGATTTTCCACCTGAAATTGGTCTTGTGGTGGTTTTGGTTGGGCAGGAAACTTTCCCTTCTCATGTGTGGTCATGGATTGGGTCAACTTTTGGATGTGGCTTTTAAGATCCTCGAAAGATTGAGTGGTCTGTGTTTTAAAATCAGTAAAAACCTGAGTAGAACTATTGTTGTAGTTCATTTGGCTGTGCAGAAACTAATTCAATGTATCCTCAAGGTTCCTCTTTTGTGGTGGCTGGTATGGTTGGTACTCGGGAGGTCCTTGAGGTGGTGGGTGTGAACCTTGTTGTTGGTTCATGGGAATTGGTTGTGTGTTTCTCCAACTAAAGTTTGGGAGGTTCCACCACCCTGGATTATATGTTTTAGAGTATGGGTTGGAGTAAGGCTTGTTGAAGTTGGAGACAAGATTTGTTTGTTCCAACAAAACCTCTTTAAATGTTGGAATGGTAGGACACTCCCCAGTAGGTTGTCTTGTCAGTGCACAGATCCCACACACTTGTTTTGTGGGAGAGCTAACATTAACTTGATGAACTTTTTTCATCTCTAAAGCTTCAAGCTTTCGAGATAGGGTGGACATTTTTGCTCTTAGGTCATCATCATCTTTCAAGACATACTTAACCCCTTGAGAAGCAGATGGTTTAGTTTCAACAATGGTAGGAGAGGCTGAGTCCCACATCTGAGAACTGTCAGTTATGGTGTCAAAGAAATTGAATGCCTCCTCCAGACTTTTGCTCATAAACTTTCCTTGAGCCATTATTTCGATAAACTGACGTAGTCTAGTAGGCAAGAAGTCGTAAAAAAATCCTACCAAAGTCCAATTCTCAAAAGCATGGTGTGAGCAGGACTGGAGTAGATCCTTGAATCTCTCCTAACTTTGGTAAAAGGTTTCCCCTTCTTTGATAGAAAAATTCATGATTTTCCTTTTCAATGCATTAGTGCAATATAGAGGAAAAAATTTTCTGAAAAATTTATTTTGTAGTGCCCGCCAGTCAGGTATTGAAAGAGCTTTTAAAGAATTTAGTCATTGTTTAGCTCTATCCTTTAGAGAGAATGAAAAAATTCTCATTTTGGCTAGCTCAGATTTGTATTGAAACGTTCCATATACTTAAACTCTTTTATGTGCATATATGTTTCTGTTTCAAATCCACAGAATTGAGAGAGTAGTTGAACTATCCCCGTCTTTACAGTAAAGATGGATGCATCTTCAGGAAAGATAAAACAAGAGGGGACACTATTTCTTGTGGGATTTAAGTAATCCCTTAGAGTTTGAATGTTAGGCACTTCCCCCTCTCTCATAGGAATTTATTCTCGTTTCTCACCATTCGTCATTCTATTTTCACAAGAGTCTGTTACTGATCTAGGTGAAAGTGGTTCTAGTTGATTCACAGACCCAAAAGATTCTGCTGGCAAATTTTGATAGTGAGGAGCGTTCTCAAACATAAAATTAACTAAAAACAATTTTATACACAGTAAAGCAAATTTATAAAAAAATGAGGTCTTTTTACCTTTTACTATAAACACCTTTTATGGTTCTCCAGCAACGGCGCCAAAAAGTTGACTTGATCCGAAATGTATATACCCAAGTGCATGCGGTCAAGTTGTAGTAATAATCCGGTTAAGTGCGGAGTCGAATTCATAGGGAATTATGATTGATGTTTTGAAGTAAGCAATAATAGAGACCAAGTAATTGAAAATTTTGAGAATTTAGAGTGGTGGGGTTTCTTGAATATAATAGAAGATTCTTTTCAAGAGTTTTCTAGACAAAATATAAGATAAATTGGCAAAGATAACAACCACTCTTAGTTTGAAGATCAGAACATGTAATTGATTATCCAGTTTATTATGTTTGTGTTTTATAACTCAATTAACTCTCATGTCAACAGCAAGTTAATCGGAAGATAAAGATGGACTGTGAGAATTAAGCACATGATTCTGATGCCTTTCTAGAAGTTTACAAGAATTGTCTGTGCCGAGACTTAACCCGTCTACAAAAAAGTAAATGTTTCTACAAGGCATCCAACCATGGCATTAATGGTCCTTCTTTTGAATAAAGCGCAATAATGGTGGAGATTTAAAGGTTGTCATGAAGAACTAGTCGGGGTGTTTGCCTTGAATCAACAAGTCTTTCTATGTAGGAGTCATCCATATCATAGAAGGAGCCCTTGTTTATACAAAGTACCTTAGCTTTGCTAGGTGCATTCAATCATCAAATGAGCAAGTGGAATATAAAGCATTAAAGCATAAAAGAATTGCACAAACATAACTTCCGGGTAATCTTTACATATTTATCACTTCTTACTAAAGAGTGAATAAGGAACTACTCACTCTTCATGGTTTTGGTACAGTTAGAAGAGTTAATGATACTCATCCCTCCAAGTAGAGGAGCTACTAAGTGAAGCAAAACTAAACAAAAAGCTTATCTTCCATGAAGAATAAGTGAATCGTGTTCCACCCTTCACGGCTTTGGTAATGCTCTAGAAAAGTGGAAGAGTTTCACTCGTCTAAGAAAGAAGAATGCTCAAGCAATGGAAGTGAAATACATAAACAATAAAAGTAGAAGAAAGCTAGTTATTTTTGGAGGGTTTTCACCACAACTAAAAGATGAGCTATCTCTCTTGATACTTGTAAATAAAAGCAAGTACAACTACAAGGGGAGTATAAGCCTCCATCATAGTTGTCATAACATAAATGTAAAGACTTAGCATAAATAAAAAAAACTTCAACTACAAGGGGAGTCTAAGCCTCCATCATGGTTGATACAAATGCAAAATGAAAATATAAACAAGAGATATACAAAAACTAGCTTTATACTCTATTCTGCAAGAGAAAGATTTTGCACTCCTTTACTCTACAAGAGAAAGAATGCCCCTTCAAGCTCCCAACATGGGAGTATTTATAGGCAAGGAAGGAGAGGGGGGAATCAAGAAGATAAGAGAGGATGAGTGAATAGTGTATGCCGCCCATGAAAACCAACTACTCTGCAGGAGGACATTCGAACGTTGTCTTCTGTTTTGTTTTAGGGGCGTTCGAACGTGTCTTCTGGTCTTGCTTTATAAACGTTTGAACACCAAATGGGGCCTGACCTTTTCCACTCAAGTAGTCTTCTGTGAAGTTCATTTCCACACTCTATGCAGAAGTCTGTTCTTTAAATGATTCCAAGGGACGTTCGAACGTTGAATGGCGTTCGAACGTGGTACTCAAGTGCACTTTCTTCCTTACTTGCTGCAACACAAAACGTTTCATTAGTCTGGCCTTCAATCTACTCAAGTGGATGTTCCAACGTTAGTTGGTGTTCGAACGTGGTACTCAAGTACCTGAGGGTCATGGTGCTTGATTGCAACGCACTGTGTCTCAGCAGGCTATTTTGTCATAGTTCAAATGGACGTTCGAACATGAGTTGACGTTTGAACGTTCTTGCTTTGTTCCAAGCCTCTCCAATTTCATTCCCTAATGTGCTGGTGCGACATTCAAGTGTGACTTTTGTTGCCCTCGAGCCCTTGTTCACTTTAGAACCTGAAATATCCTTACTTGAACTCCATCAAAGTATAATTAGTCCTAAAAAGGCATACTAACATGCTACATTTAATACTAATCATGGACCACACATTGATGACTCCATCCCAACCATTATGAACATCCTGGTCACAAGTGCTCGGGCTGGGGCCGAGTACTATTAGACATGAAGCCAAGGACCCCCAACTTC
>CAUOFW020004375.1:0-31601 GCA_963454935.2 Ilex paraguariensis
GTAAGAAAGGAAAATAGGAACGATTGGAAAAAAGTGGATGAATTAACTTTTCCTTCCAACTCACCAAAATTAATCCTCCAAAATCGAAAGGAAAGTGAATGGAAAGTTAATTATTTGTGTTGAGATGTATCTTATTTGTCTATATATCTTATGTATATATTAATTTTCATATAAAAATATAATGATAAAATATGTATTTATATAATTTTTTTTAAAAATAAAAATAAAAATTTTAAATTAAAAAAAAAATATTTTTCATGTTACTAAAGGTGAAAATTTTCCACTCAACACGACGACACGATTCGAACTCAACACGAGTTTTATAACACAAACTTGATTATAAATTCGACACGAACTTGAAAATGACCTGACACGCGAACAAAAAATATAAAAAGCTTATAATTTTATGACTCAACACTGACACGACACGACTCGATTTTCACCCCTAATATTAGACAAAAAAAAATAAAAAAAAAATTAGTCATTTTTATTTTTTATTCATCCAACCAAATACAAAAGAAGGAAAGTGTATCATTCCTATTTTCCATCCTTGAATAATAAAAAATGTATCCCTCATACTTTCTATCCTTCGTACCAAGCGGGACATTATTCTCTCCCCTCTTTTCTCTCTCTCTGTGTACAAGACACCCCAACAAAAGAGGTTTGGCCTTGACTTTGAGTAGCATTTCAGCAAACACCAAACTCCCAAACTCGACGAGAAACAAACTTTTTAATTGATTATTGTGGTTAAGTCGTTTTTCACATTACCTTCCTCAAATTTAAAATAGGCACATAAACCCCTTGTGGTTTGTGGACCAAAGTGCCCTGTTACACTTTCCATCCAAATTAAACCGTTTGAGAAAGTCATGCGCCTAAGGTGCCAGTGGGTATGCAACTAATTTTTTTAAAAGACAAAATTACCCTTCACTTTACCTTCCTATTTTCTCTCATCTCTCTGTGTTTCTCATTGTCAGTGATGATCCAAGAGCCCCACCCACCACCACATCGGCAACCTCTCCATCCCAACAGCTACTATCAGCCACAACTTTTCAATAAAGTACAAATCAATTCAAACCAAAAACACTAAGACAAGAACCAGTAGATTCGGCAAAAGCTAGTGGATTCGGCATCCCCTCCATTCTCCCTTATGGGTATGTAGAAACTAATTAGGTCACCCAAAAAACACAAGAAATAGACCCAAAGCAAATAAAAAATAGTGGCTAAATTTTTTGTTATAGAGTATCTCATAAATTGCAACGCAAATCAAGCATAAACATAGATAGAAAAAATATATTGCATATGCCACATAATTTCACTCCAAAACACCTATATATTTCATCAAAAGTTGAGTACAATAAAAACTAAAAATAAAGGAGAAGCTTATCTTATTTTCAGCAAGAATGGCACACAAAAACCAGCTCGTAAATCGACGAATAAAGCTTCGGCTTCAGCGGCTTTCTCCTCTAGCAACTCTCAGTTTTAAAATCAAAAAACAACTATGTTTTTCCTCATTTATTCTCTGTTTTTTCAGGTGCCATCAAGCCTTTTCATACTTTGTTTGATATCTGAATTGATTTTTATTGTTAATTATGCATTGAATTCAATTTGTGCTCTGATTTTTTGTTTCATTTTCAATTTTGGGTCTTTGAAATTGAGACTTTAGATTTGTAGATTATTCAGATGTTCACTACGGAAGAAGGGGACGGAGAAGAAGGGTTGGGTCTGTTCTTGAAGAAACAGATTGAAGAGTATTAGGGTCTTTTATTATTTCTGTTAACGGTGTTAACATTGCATTTTAGTCATGGGGGTTATGTGTCTATTTTTAAATTTGAGGGAAGTAATGTGAAAAACGACTTAACCACAGGGAGGTAGAGTTGTTTGCCCCCCCCCCCCCCCCCCCTTTTTTTTTTTTTGGGATATTGAAAAGATAAGGGGTGGGGGCAAGGAAGAGTGTCCAGCGACCACCCCAATAGACCCTCATCGGTGGAATCATAAGGCCCCTGACCGCATCTGGAACACTTTTCGGGATCAGACCTAACTAGGCTAGCATAACGGCCAACTACCAAGCTCCAATGGGGACTCTAAGACTCAAACTCCCAACTTCAAGGTGAGGAGTAAGACCGGTACTCCACTAGACCACCCTACTTGGTGGTGTATATTACATATCAAATCAAATCAAAATTATATCTTAATTATTTGGGATTGCTTCGTAAGCGATTCGGTAAAGATGTTATGTTATCTGTAATCTTCAAGTACAAGTAGTATTACTCGAATTCAACGAGTACAAGTAGTATTATTCGAATTCAACGATTACAATGAAATCAGATCTTAAGTTAGTAAATTATGGTGAATTTTTAAGTCCAAATAACAATACTCGTGATTAATTATTGGTATAATATTATTATATTAAAAATAAGGAGAATTATATTCAGACCCCTGAAGTTTATCATTTAATTACTCAGACCCCTGACATTTGAAATATTATACACAGACCTCCTAAGATATGTGCGCGCATAACACTTAGACTCGTTAATATATCTATTAGTAACCCAGACCCTCGAAAGTGTGTAGGCATATAATAGTTAGACCACTCAAGTTTAAAATGTTGTATTTAGACAAAAAATATTTCAATCAAAGATAAAATATCAAATATTTTAAATTTTACAACTAAAATTCATATTCGATTTTATAATTTATTAAAATAAAATAAAAAATAAAAATCTAATTTTTTTAAAAAAAAATTATAATTTAGTAAACAATTATACTATCTATAATTAGTATAATTCAGGGGGTCAGTGAAATTTACCCTTTTCAATTTGCTGGGTTCATTCTTGAAATAGGAAGGAAGGGCTAACATAAAATCTTTACCGAATCGCTTAAAGAATTAATCCCAAATAATTAAAGATAAACCTAGATTTGTTTTGATATGTGAAAATTTTAAAAAATTGAAAGATAATCTTTCTCTCTCACACACACAATTATTTATTTGAATCAAATTGCTCATGAAGAACGGAAGGATTAAGACATGAAGTTGAGAACAGCAAAACAAAGAGTGGGTATCAATGACCTGGCCTCCAAACTTCTTTTGATGGGGTGTCTATGTCTCAACATGCAAATTGCAATGCAGACCTATAATAATCTCACTTGAAAAAATCTTATGTGGTAATAGAATATCAATCCACTGATCCAACGAGAAAGATTTTTGTATATTAGTGCAATCTAAAGTAAGCTTTAACTCGAGTTCAACTAAAATAAATGATCGTGAGTTTTGTTTGAGTTGAACTCAAGTAAGAATTTAAAAAATCAATTAGGCGTAGTTAGAGCAAATCATCCTTGATTTTCTAAAATTCTTGTCAATCAAGAGGTCAATGGATCAATCCTTGTCAAAGAAAAATATTAATTTTTTAAGGGTTTTGCTCTCTCACATGCTATAAAATTATTATTTAAAAAATTCCAAACCAATCTATAAAAAAAAATTTTACACATTTAAATCCAAAGTAATCACCAATAAAAAAAATAAAAAATTCAAATATTTATATGATTTTATAGAATGGAAAAATTCACCCCCGAGCCAGCAACCAATACTATCAAAACACAGCCACCACCCCACACTCTTCCCGCCTAACGACTACTAACCACCTGCCGATCTTGCACATTAGGTACCTGTTGAAATGCCTAATACACCATCACACCCGCCCTTTTCCCTTCTAATGACTACCAGCCACCTGCCGATCTTGCACATTGGGTATTTGTTGAAATGCCTAATACACTATGACACCCGCCCTCTTCCCCCCTAACGACTATTAATGTAATTTTTGTTTGTGGAAGAAGTAGTCGGTTTTGCTATCCACACTAATATCCTTCAAATATTGTTTTTATAGCGGTCTTCTAATTTGTATGTCTTTTAATTTGACTTTTTTTGTTACATATTGCTTTTAGTCACGTACAATTATCAACGTGTATATATGTGTGTGTGTGTGTGTGTATATCCGCGATGGGTTGATGACAATATAATATAAAAGTCAAACAATGGACATACTCAGCTAGCCTACTTTTTAAGACCTTACAGTATGGGTTTGGGCCTTTCTTCCCTCCCTATAAATACAGGCAATATTAGAAACTTCAGTCACATAACCATTTGCTTTGCATAACTACTACTACTTGAGAGAGAGAGAGATAGAATGAGAATGGGAACCATGATCAGCAGCAGCAGTAAGGTTATGATCATAAAGCCTTGCTCTTTATGTACTACATGGTGGTGATGGTGTCGGCAATGCCTAATCGAGCTGGGCAAGTTACAAACTTGAAACAAGCTTGCTTCAAGCAATGCACAATAGATTGCGCAAATGTACCTGTCCCATATAAATTTGATTGCCTTAGGAATTGCAACGCACATTGCGCTGATGTATGTCTTCGTTCCCCGAACCTTTGCGGGTGGAAGAAAGTGATGAGCCCGAATTTGACTGGGCCAAGCCCAACCCAAATAAACCGAGAAAGCTCGAAGAAAAGTCCAACTGGAGCCGGAGTCAAGCGAGGTCGTAAATCAACACGGAGTCATGAGGCTGTACATCAACACGGAGTTATGAGACCGTAAATCAACATGGAGTCATAAGGCCGTAAGTCAACGCGGAGTCATGAGGAGCCAAAACACCAAAGGCTAACGCCCAAGGGGGCGCCGCCCATGACCAGTCCCTCCTGGTTCGTCCTCATTTGTCCTCCCAACTCCAATGCAAGCCCAAGCCTACTCCGATCCAAGCTCAAGGTCAAGACCAAGCTCAGTTCAACTCAAGATCTTCCTCCGATTAAATAGGAGCACAAGGGAGAGAATGTCGGGATGGAGATCTAAACCTACAATGATTGTACTTACCAAAATAGTGGAGAATCTCTTACTCACGTCACTGCCTCACCGTTTTACCCTAACTATATAATGTACGCCCTCTCAACATTGAGGGCACGCCTCTGAGACCTCTACACCTCCCCTTATACATAGTCCTCTCTCTTTCTCTAAGCATTGTAATATTCCTAGAGATCACTCTCCGGCGATTTCACCCATTAATAAAAGACTTAGGCCACCGCTGCTGTTTTACGAGAGTAGAGTAGGTCATCCGGACCAAACCACTATATATCCTTGTGCTAGCTCTTTATCTACGGCTTTACCATCAATTGTCTGTTTATTGCTCATTGATTGCCTCTGTTAATATTCTTGACTGTTAATCTTGAACAATACCGATTTGTGCATCATCAGTTTGGCGTCGTCTGTGGAAACGATTGGTTTTCCTAACCTTCCAATCCATGACAATCACTACCCGATTAATGAGCCAACAACTGAGAGACAATAATCCGGCCCACTGGGAGGAGGCTCCGCCTCCCCTCGCACCATCCGAATCATCTGCTACGGCGACCCCCGTCGTCGGGCAACAGCTCCTCCAAACCATGTAGCTACTGGTGAACCAGAACCAGCTGATGCTCGCCCGTGGGGGCACCATCCCTCGCCCCATGGGAGGAGTCCCACTCCCTCCAATGGGAGAGGAGCAACAACCTATCCCTTCTTGGCGCCAGGCATCCCCTCACCATGGGGTCCCTCTCTAGAACACCCCAAGAGCACGTCAAGGCGCCCTTTGCCCAGCAGTGCCTCCTCATGAGCTTGTGCAGGAGAATGAAGACAGCATAAGTTAGTACGGAGACCACAAAAGCCAGTACCATCACCCGATCGAGGATGTACCCAATTAGTGGAATGAGAAGATCAAAGAGGTGTTAAACCAACTCGGGGATGCTCTCAACGCCATCAAGGTACAGACGCCTAAAACTGTGGACTACTTGGTAAGACTCACTGATACGCCTTTTATTGCTGATATTGTCAATTACCCTCTGCCTTCGAAATTCAAGATGCCCACCACCTAGATCTTCGATGGCACCAAAGACCCCCTCGACCATCTTAACACATATAAGTCCTTCATGCAACTCCACAACGTGCCTTAGGAGATTATGTGTAGGGCTTTTCCTACCACCTTGAAGGGGTCTGCCCGCCAGTGGTTCTCCATGCTCAGACCCTCCTCCATCCACTCTTTTGTAGAACTCAGTAGGTCCTTCGTCTCCCATTTCAATTGGGGACGCCGACATCAGAAACCAGTAACCCACTTGCTCACCATCAAGCAAAATAGGGATGAAAGCCTCAGAGACTATCTTGCCCGCTTCAATGCGAAGGTGCTCCAGATCGAGGAGCCAGATGATAAGGTGGCCTTGGCTGCCTTTATCACAGGTCTGCGCTCCACCAACTTTATGTTCACCGTTCTCAAAGAGCCGCCCTTCAGCATGCCTAAGTTACAATGTAGGGCACAGAAATACATGAACGCCGAGGATGTCACCAAGGCCAGGCAAGATGAGTCCTCCCATGGGGGTGAAAAAATGAGGGACGCCCGCGAAGACAAGTGGGAGATGGAGAACAAGAGAAAGAGAACTGAAAAGAGTCTCTGTTAAGGACCGTCTCGGTCAGTACCCCCTGAGAGAACAACAACCTTTCACGCCACTCAACGCTTCAGTGGAGCACATCCTATTCCAGATACAGGATGGCCCCACACTCTCCTGGCCCAAAAAAATGAAGTCCGCCCCAAATTGTAGAAATCCTGGTAGGTACTGTCGTTTCCACCTCGACCATGGTCATGACACTGACGACTGCTTTGATCTTAGAAGGCAGATTGATGAGCTCATACAATGTGGCCAATTGAGGCAGTACGTTGCTGGCAGAGGACAAGTTCAGCCACCTGGCCGGAACCAAAACGATAGAGAATGTCAACAACCCTTCGGAGAATCCAGATGATCTCTTGAGGGCCAAGTGGAAGAGTTGACTCAAACTCTACAAAGAAAGCCTCGACCCAACTATGGGACACTGAACACCAGAAGACTTTATCTATCCTTTATTGGATTAGTTGATTTATTTTGTTATCTATTATTTTATGAAAAAAGATTTTGCGAAGATTATTGTGTCCAGAGTTGTCTTGTTTTCCTAAAATTTACAATCAGCTAATAAAAGTCAGAACATGACTTAATAATAAGGTGCAGACAAAAGGACAACAGTTGTCATACTCCCGACGATCATTCATTGTTCCTTGAGCCACAACCACTATAATGAAGGCTTTCCCCGTCACCAGCTACTACTGGTGTCTCATAGGGGACGAAGTCAGAGAAATCAACAGTAACCCTCTCATCAAGCGCCCAGCCTCAGGCGACTAACATCAGGTGCCCATCCATCACCAAGCGCCTAATAAGAGGCGCTCATCACCAGGAGCCTAGCCTCAAGCGTCCAGCAGCATGCGCCCATCAATAGGTGACCAACATCAGGTGCCCATCCATCATTAGGCGCCCAACAGGAGGCGCTCATCACCAGGCGCCTAGCAGCAGGCGCCCAACCTCAGGCGTCCAACGCCCCTCGGCGTCCGCACCAAGCACCGCCCAGCACCCCTTAGCGTCTGCGCCCAGCAATGCCCAAAGTCCCTCAGCGTCCGTGCCTGGCAGGAGATGCTCATCACCAAACACCCAGCACCAGGCGCTTAGCTCCTCAGCGCCCTATTCATCTCCTTGGCGTCCTCCTCCATCTCTATGGAGTAAGCCTCTGCCCTAGTAGCTCTCTCTAGTGCTACTCAAAGGTCAGCCTCAAAGTTGGGTAGCCCTCTCATGCGCTAGCCTCAACTTCTCAGCGGCATCCTCTCGTGCCTGTCGCTCGAGCCCTAACAGCTTCACGACATCCTGTTGTGCCTATCATTCAAGCTCTGCGGCATCCTTTCGTGTCTGCCGCTCAAACACCAACTGTTCTTCAGCAGCCTATATCTCCAGCTTCGCACTCTCTCGCGAGTCACAAAAAAGCTCGGTCTTATCTAACGTCTACTACGACAGCCATATGACTCTGCTCTCAAGTAAATAGTCACCTTGTAAGCCTCTGCTGCGGCAGCCATATGACTCTGCTCTCGCGTAAGTAGACACCTTGTAAGCCTCTGCTACGACAGTCATATGACTCTGCTCTAGCTCAAGTAGTCACCTTGTAAGCCTCCGCTACGGCAGCCATATGACTCTGCTCTAACGCATGTAGTCACCTTGTAAGCCTCTACTACGACAGCCATATGACTCTGCTCTAGTGCATGTAGTCACCTTGTAAGCCTCTGGTATGGCAGCCATACGACTCTACTCTAGTGCATGTAGTCACCTTGAAAACCTATGCCACAACAGCCATCCCACGAGACTATGCGTAGCTCAGTCTCAGCTCATACGACCTTCTCATGGGACATCCACATCTCTGACTTTGCTCTCATGCAAATAGTCTGTCTCTCTCTTCAGGTAATCATGTTAGATATTTTAATGTTGAGATAACATTATTTTTTCCAGGCACACTTCAACCTGTGGGACTATGCTAGATTGACGTCTAGCCACTACTAGAAGCATGACAGCTATGTGAAGCTGCGATCCCCGTAAAAACTACACTGGAGTCTCAACTTTTACAGTGGTACAAAAGCTAACGCTGATACACACAGAAGTCCCAGTCTGGGAAGCAGTGGGGGCACCACCGGATCCCACTCCCGGGAAACGACCTGGTCATTGGACCTCGACTGAAAAGCATTAGGGGCATCAAACCTCATCCTCCTAGGAGGAGGGAAAGACACTACCATAAAAGCAAAAAGAGACCCCAGATCAACAAGACTCTTATAATTAGAAACAAGGTCAGTCAATGACTAAGCACCAGAGAGGCACCGCCCATAACGAGACTCAAGGCATCGCCCAAACATGGCAGTGCCCAAGGCCTCCTAGAGTCGCCCAAGGCACTTGACCAGCCTCCTGCTGTCACCCAGGGTGCCTGCCTAACCTCTTGGCGTTTCCTGCCCAGCCTCCTGGCATTGTTCAAGGCGCTACTCAACCTCTTGACGTCACTCAAAGCACCATACCAACCTCCAGTGGCGCCCACAATAGTCTCCACTGTCGCCCAAAGGATGCCAAAAAAAAAAAGAGTAAATCAATAAGGAGTCAAGGAGCCCAAGCCAAAGAGGCGCACATCCAAAAGGCGCACGTCCAAGAGATGCACGTTCAAGTGGCGCACGTCCAAGAGGAAAAAAAAAGAGGAAGGGAGGCCATCGTCCAAACAAACAAAAGGAGTCAAGGAGCCCAAGCCAAAGAGATGTACGTCCAAGAAGCGAACGTCCAAGAGAGAAAAAGCCAGGAAAAGAAAAAAAAATAAAACAAAATAAAAAAAATTGATATCAAAAAATTCAGTGGGTCCCCAAAAATAAAAAGATACCGTGGAAAGCAAGAAAATCCTGACTCACTCCGATAAAGACGAAGCATATGCCCACAACCCTTTCCTCTCACAGAAGTCAGAGGCATGGGACATGAAGGGCAAATGATGAGCCCGAATTTGACTTGGCCAAGCCTAACCCAAATAAACCGAGAAAGCCCGAAGAAAAGTCCAACTAGAGTCGAAGTCAAGAGAGGTCGTAAATCAACAAGAGGTAATGAGACCGTAAATCAACATGGAGTCATGAAGCCGTAAGTCAACACGGAGTCATGAGGAGCCAAAACACTAAAGGCCAACGCCCAAGGGGGCGCCGCCCATGGCCAGGCCCTCCTGTTTCTTCCTCCTTTGTCTTCCTAACTCTAATGCAAGCCCAAGCCTACTCCGATCCAAGCTCAAGATCAAGACCAAGCTCAATCCAACTCAGGATCTTCCTCCGATTGAATAAGAGCACGAGGGAGAGAATGTCAGGATGAAGATCTAAACCTACAATGATTGTACTTACCAAAATAATGGAGAATCTCTTACTCACATCATCGCCTCACCCGCCTTACCCTAACTATATAATGTATGCCCTCTCAACATTGAGGGCACGCCTCTGAGACCTCTACACCTCCCCTTATACACAGTCCTCTCTCCTTCTCTAAGCATTGTAATATTCCTAGAGATCACTCTCCAGTGATTTCAAACATTAATAAAAGACTCAGGTCACCACTGCCGTTTACGAGAATGGAGTAGGTCATCCGGACCGAACCACTATAAATCCCTGTGTTAGCTCTTTATCTACGATTTTACCATGAATTATCTGTTTATTGCTCATTGATTGCCTTTGTTAATATTCTTGATTGTTGATCTTGCGCAATACCGATTTGTGCATCATCAGAAAGAAATAATTTCGAATCTTTATTTGGTTTAATTAGTGTCCCAACCTGCTAGGGGTGACTAATTCAATCAGATGGAGGCATTATGTTCGGAGTGTCATTTGTTCTTTGTGATTTTCTGTGGGTTTCAAATGTTTGTTTGGTATTGTAGGAAACCTCTTTGTTCCTAAGTAGAGTATATATATATATATATATATATATATACTAGATATTGTCTGTTGCTGAAGGCACAGAGTAATAAAAAAATGGTAAACGATAAATATATTTATATTCATATTTAAAAGCAAATCACAAACATAAAGAAGAGATAAAAGAATTTAATCATCAATTTGTAGTGGGGGTGAGAAGTGGTGGTAGGAGACAGTGATGACTATGGTGGGTGGTAATAACCCTGGCGGCAGTGGCGGTGGTGGCGCCCGCGACAACGATGGTGATGGTGGCAGTGGGGGTGGCGACGACAGCGACAGTGGTGGTGGTGGTGGTAGTGGCGATGGTGATAGAGGTAGTGATGGAGCGGTTTCAAACGCTAATTTTTTTTAAAGTGTTTATGAAAAATAATTTTTAAAAATAATTTTAAAAAATCACTTCAAACACACTCTTAGAAGTCTATTTTTCCTATTAAATATATGGTGTTAATATTAGCCGTTAGATTAATTTAAAAGTAAAATTTAAAGTGATCTCAACTGCGAATAGTAAAAGTCATTTTGTTTATCTTTTGAAATTTAAATTGTAAGTTATTTTATTATACTAGTAATGCACATGTGCGTTGTACGTAAAAAATATTTTTTAGAAATACAAAGTGTATGAAGTTGACGAAGCAAAAGACTGTTGGTTTATGCATTCAATGGCTTCTTGAATCCAATAAGAATTCCTGACATTATAACATAAGACCAAAAAAACTCCTAAATATAATTTATTAATTTAAAATTATTCCACCACCACATGAATTCAAGAAGTCTAGTAACAAAACTAATTATACTCATAATATAATAACTCTTAAAACACCACAAGCCTACTAATAATAAACAATTAAATATTATAAGATTAGTTTAACAGATTAAACTTTTCATTCTATGAAAAGTACCTTTTTTAGGCATTCATTATCACTTTTATGGGAACACCAATTCAATTGAACACAAATTAATTTTAGTTCAAATTACAAAAACTGTTGTAAGGTAAATAGAACATTTATGCAATAGTCATACCCAAATAGATAGAAAACAAAGTAAAGAAAATATCATACCAACAATAGACATGTCCTGGCAGGTTGACAACACCAAGCATCATCGACCCGCCATTCTTCACAGCCACAATATACTTAACGCCAAGGGGATAGAGATGCAAGACCACTAATTTTAAAAGATTTTGAAGAAAAAACTTACTGTAGAAATATAAGACCAAATATATTAATGGAGTTACTAGAGAAATATTGGTTTATGTTCTTATATCTACCTAGAGATAAATTTTATCTACCTAATATATAGTGATAAAATTTATCTAACAAAAAATTTGAAATATTAGTAATAAAGTTTATCCAGTAAAAAATTTGGAAGTCATATAGATAAAGTTTATCTAGTTAAAGTTTATTCTAGCTAATATTTTGTGGGCATAATTGTCTTTAGTATAATAATTATGAGTGACATAAGAAATCAAAAAAATTTCGTAGATGCTGACATTTAGAAGCAGTATATATATATATATTGTAACGCCCCAAATACCCCCTCGGACGGCATTACATTCTAAAACCTTTCACAATCATGAGAGCACTAAATAAATCCATAAATAAGAAATTTTTATCCATCAACCATTGATATTTTAACAAAATTCGGACAGAGTCTCCTTTGTACGGGGAGCTCTACCACAAAATCCAACCTGTGCAATTCTACTATAATGACCACACCGGGTCCAATTAACTACTATATAATCAATCCATCAAATTTACATGTTAACCCAAAAAAATATGCCCACAATGGCATGTACATTCCCAAAGAATTAAACTATGATAAGCAGCGGAATTTCAAAAGATAACTAGACTTTACAATCTTTCAAAAAAATATAGCCTAGTCTAGAACAAAATAGAAGGGCCGCTCTAGGCGTCCACCTCGGGATCTACGCTCCCGTCGATCGGAGTCTCCCAAAGAACGGGCTCCTCGACTCCTGGCTCCTCCTCAAGGATATAGTCTGAAAAATGTTAACAGTAGGGGATGAGCACTAGGCTCTGTAGCAAAATCTTCCCAACTCCAACAAGGTTTATAAAATACAAAACGGGTCGGTCACATTTCATAAATAACATATATGAATTTGAAGTAAAACGGGACATTTTAAATAGATCTCAAGTTTAAGCCATACAGTAGTTAAGGAGAGAAATAAATTAAGTTTAACCATAGCAAACCATTTCCAACATTAAGTCAATTAGGAGGGGCTCCCTCCGATGCATCGTCCCATACCAATGCACCGGCCAAGCCATTCCAGCCAATCATCACATTTATGTTGGTTCATCCCCGTACCATGTATGTTGATTGTTTCTCATGAATCTACCCAACGATTATACCTAGTCCACCCATTTATAATCACAATCACAAGTACTTAGGGAAGGGGCGTCTACCATCCCAATGGCAGTGACGAGTCCCTCCCCAGGAATGGTATACCAACCCTAGTTCGAACTCCAGGCGTACGATAGTGGTCGCATTACCAAATGACAACTCACTACAAGTGCAAGAAACCATCTCCCCCCCCACTGGGTTCGACTGACATTTACACTCTACGGCATATCTCGTAGGTAATCCAAGTCCCTCTCAACCACCATACAATGAGTAAACCAACATATTCTCAATCAATTCATATTTTACCAATTAATCGCAAAATACCCAAATTTCACAAGTAAAGCGTCATAGCAAGATGGAATTAAAATGAGCAAAAGATCAATATAAAGATCATTTTCGTTGAACAATATCGAACACTAAATTTATAAAGTGAGAACCAAGGCAATATATGGAGAAAACTCAATTTTTCTTAAAACCAAGTT
Source organism: Ilex paraguariensis (assembly GCA_963454935.2). Taxonomy (NCBI): domain Eukaryota; kingdom Viridiplantae; phylum Streptophyta; class Magnoliopsida; order Aquifoliales; family Aquifoliaceae; genus Ilex; species Ilex paraguariensis. The sequence goes on from CAUOFW020004375.1 coordinate 13,181, forward strand.
TGGAAGATGAAAAAGAGAAATTTAATGGTTACCAAACCATCCCATTATTCAAACATAGCATTTATTACAAGGAGAATTAAGAATCATACAAATCATATCAAATAAATATGGATGGGAGTGGAAAACATATGTATATACATAAACCCTAGCCTCAATGTAAGAAATTAGGAAGAAATCCCCTACCTCTTGGTTGTAGCTTCAATCTAAGACCCAAGATTCAAAATCTTCCTATTCTCCTTCCTTTTCCTCTTAATTTCGTCCTCCTAGGGTTTCTAGAGATTTGGGTGTGAGTGGTTGAGGAATAGAAGCAAAAGAAATGGGTGGAGAAGAGAAAACTTGAGAAATTCGGTTTTGATCTTTATGAGGTGGGAATCTCTCTTGACCTTGGTGTTTTTCTCTCCCTTTTCTCTTCTCTTAGGGCTCTAAGGTATTTAGAGTGGAAGGGAAATGAAGAATGGGAGAAATAGGGCTTGGAATGGGTGTTTTAAAACCCAAAAATCCCGACTTTTACTGTTCATCGTATGTTTTGGGGGTTTTCCAGACTTACTGTTTTCCTTATTTTTGATCATGATAAACTTTGAATCTGAAAAAGTGCAAAACATGAAAGTTGTAGATCTAGATGTCTTCTACATTGTGTCAAACTTTCAGCTCAATCGGACCATTGTAGCAAGAGTTATGACGATTCTACGACAACTGGTCCGGAGTAGGCAATGTACCCGGAGCAGCGCCCCAGCGCCCATTTGGGCGCCCCTTTTCACTTCCAATCCTTCCAACTTTAATCCTAACTTATCCTACATACTTTTCTACATCGACCTAATTAGTTCAAGTTCTTTTATGATTTATTTTGTACATTTTCATACCGAAACTAATCTTTTAACTACTCTTTCCTTGAGTTATACTATTTTATCATTTCAAATGAAATAATTACTGAACACCTATGTCTTTTATTTTTTTTTATTTTTTTTTTAAACGCATGTGGGGTATTACATATATATAGCAGCTCCCAAAAACCAACTATAAGGTTAGAAAAATAAAAGTCAGCCAGCTATGCAGCAACTGATGTGTCTTCATTTTTTTTTTTTTTTGGCTTACTTTCGTTTTTGCACCACCTTGTATCATCGTTGTTGCTATGACGGGATGCTTTTAATATATTCTTAAGCAATCATGCATGTAGAAATTCTTCCGTTGTGCACTTCAACTGACCCCGTGCGATGCACGGGCAATTGTAAAATTGAAATATGTGTGTGCAAGATCCTGCACAATATAAAAAATGAGAACAGATCTCTCCCTTGATGAACTTCGAGTGAGCCGGTTGAGTGACCAAACACGCTGCTTAGGATAGCCTGCAAGGTACGGTGGTAACCTGGAACGGCAACGGGAGACCCTGGGAAAGGAAGAATGATCCTGTGAGGCTGAAAGGGGTTCCTGGAACAAAGATGAACAAGTTAGAAGGGCGCCGGAGTGTTTTCCGGCATATCCCCTCCGACGGTCTAGTCAGTCTTTGAGTGAGAGAGAGGAAGGAGAAAACACTGAGAAAAATGTGTTGTAGTAGAGAGTTTGTTGTTGCATACCCGCTTTGCCTTTTGCAAGGAGTATTTATACCTTAAAAGCTCATGATTGCTGTCAGTGTCGTCAGTAGGTGATCATTAGGCTCAGGTAGCGTGTGCATTGATTCTGATGAGGAATGTCTTCCCTAATTAACTGCTCGGGGTCCCGAACAATCAATGCTAGACCGTCGGGATGCCGACGGTACAATGTGCTCCTCTCGGGGAGGATGCAATAAATGCTCTGTAATAGGAGCATTTATTGCCTTTCATTTCCGAGCCTTACCGCATTGAATGCGGTCTCATCAAGGGAATGGTGCAATTAATTGTTTGCTTTCCCAAGTCGCGTGTCAGCAGCGGCATGCGGTTTGTCTGTCTTCGATGTGACATCATATGCCACGCGTCCATCCCCTATTGGCTGTGACCTCTGCATTTCAGTACGTTCTGACATCACTTGTGTAAGACGAAGTTATGATGAATAGCCTAGAATAGCCTAGGCTGATGACCTGTACGTCAGTAGCTTATCCTTGAGTAGAGGAGCCGTCCTGGACGGTACACCTCGGCACGGAGGGAAGGGTCATCTCGGCTTCGAGGTAGGACACCCGACCGAGGTACCGTATCAGTCCGAGGCCACGTGTCGGGGCAAAGCATACTGAATGCGTGATCCTATATGTCGGGGTACCTCGGGGGAGAGGGCCTTGTAAGCCGATGGTGCTCGATCTTAGCAACAGTGTTTTAGTAAAACCGAGGACACGTGTCTTCATCATAGGGTATTTCAGAAAAGTCCCATCAACTGCCCCCCAACCTTCGATCTTCTGACACCGAGGACACGCGTTGTAAGGAGACGAAGGGTTTCCCAACAACCACCAGTACTTCATTATTGTCTCGAGCCGCTTTCCCCGGCTTGGGATGTCGTGCGCATTAAATGTGCCGTTTCGTTTTTCGCGCCCAATGATGAAAACTGCCTCTATATAAAGGGGGCTCTTCTTCCGTTTTCCTCATTTTGCCATTCCAAACTTCCTCAAGAGAGCTTCTTCCTGAATCTTCGCCGGAGTTTTGTTTCTTCTTCCATCGTCGACTGCCCATTCTTCCTTAAGATCTTAAAGCCAGCAGACCCACCGTTTGATTCTGACCTTTCTGGAGGGAGTCGCTTTAAGGTTTCCCAGAAAAAACTCCGTTTTGACATTCGGGTGAGTTTCAGAATCCCCTTTCTTTTCTTCCTCCTAGCTTTTTGTTTTCCGATTGACCGAGGGTGTTATCCGGTTGATACATAGCGTTTTAACCCTCGGGAAACTTCCTCAGGGATTTCCAAGAACCAATACCCTCTTCTTTCTCACTTTATTTAGAGATGCCTCGTCGTCGCCCTGCTCCCGAGAATCCTCAAGCCGGTTCTTCGGGATCGGGGAAGTATAAGGTAAAGGGCGATGAGCAGATCAATAGGTTTAGGGCCAAGTACGGCATTCCCCCGTGCGTAGACGTAGAGGATTATGACCCGGTACTGCACTCTTCTATCCTCGGGGCCGAGGATTCCATGCCCTTCTATACTAAGGCCATAATAGAGGGTGGAATTAGGTTTCCTTTACCCCCTTTGCTTCTTCAGTTTCTTTCTCACTTCCGCCTCTTCCCCGGGCAATGTTGCCTTAACGTCTTCCGAATAATCATGGGGGTCTTAGAGCTCAATAGGCGCCTCGGGGTAAATATTGGGCTCAACGATCTCCTTTTTTGCTATTCCCTCCTGAGAGTCATGCCTCACCAACACTTCTACCTCAAAGCCAGGGACCCCTCCATGTACCTTGTAACCCATCTTCCTGACTCGGACAAGGGGTACAAGGACGATATCCTTATCTTCAAGGGATCTTGGCAGAGAGGTGTTGGTCCCGAGTATAATGACTTGTTATGCCCTCTGGAATGGAGAACGACAAGTACGTCGGTTCCTTTGGGTTTATCATTTCTTTCCCCAGACTTCCTATGCTCATGACATTTTTTTTGTTTGTGCAGATATTCCTGCTCGGGAAACAGCTCCTCCCCCTCGGTCGCTGGTGAACTTTGCCGACCTAACCACGGTTTGGAGATTCACGGGTGACGACGGGTTTGGCCGAGCTGCCCACGTCCTGCTGAACTATACCCCAGGGTATAAGAAATTTTCTCAGCTTCCTCAGCCTTTTGATCCTTCGCGGTGGTCTGAACTCTTCGATCAGGCGGCGAGGTTAGAGGTTGAGGAAAACTTGGAGGAAGACCCGGATCGGGCTTCGGAGGCAGAGGTAGAGGGAGTTGCTGAAGAGGTCGGGGTCAGAGAGGACGTTGTTCCTTCGGACGCCGAGGTGGGGACTTCGGGAGGAGACTTGTGGCCTGACTTTCAAGTTCTTCAATCTCTGGACGCCGAGGACGCGCTTGAGGTCGCGATGTCAAACACTCCTCGCATCGACCTCGGGTTCCTAAGGCAGAGGCAAGCCCTCGCAGCCGGGAGAGGTCGAGGAACGACCGGCGGCACTTCATCTGCGGGGACCAGTTCCAACCCATCCGCAAGGGTCCCCGGTCGGGGTCAGGTGCGAGACCGGGATCCTCAAGTGGAGGAGGAGAGAAGGGTCAAACATCGGCATGATGGGCTCGGCCGAGGATCCAGGGCACCTCCCGCTCAACAGCAAAGCGGGAGAGGCCGTGGGTTACCCCCTGCTCCTCCACAACAGCAGCAGCAGCAACAGCAACGACAACAGCAACAACAGCAGCAGCAGGCCTCCCCTTCCCTTCCGCCGACAGTGGAAGCCGCGGAGTGGAATCCCCGAGCCACTGATCACATGAACCGAGTGATCAGGGTCGACGATTCCATTTTGCTGGATCCTCATGTCGCCCATGCAGTGAGTGAGACACTGCATTTCGAGGCTGACATGGCGGCTCATAGGGGGCGTTCAACGAACGTGTTGTTCCGCTCCATCATCCAAAACTCCCTGGTGGTAAGTTCCTTTTCTTTGGTTTCTTTTCTCTTGCTTTCCATTTTTGTGATAAAACACTTTTTTCCCTCCTTTGCAGGCTACCCAGCAGATCTCCGTAATAGCTGCTCGGTACCATGGGTCCAGGATGGACCTCCAGAGGGCCCGAGATCAGAAGGAGGAGGCGGAGGCGGCCCTCTCCCGAGCAATGGAGGATGTGGCTGCCAGGGATTCTACCTTGGCGGGGCAGGCTGCTCAAATCGAGCAACTCCTCAAGGACGCCGAGTCGGCAAAGGTTGGCGCTGAAAAGCTAAGTGCTGCCCTTGCCGATGCTGAGGGGAGGATAACCGAGCAGACGCGGCGGCTTTCTGCTGCGGAGGAGAGGGCGGTAGGCTCGGAGGAAAATGTCTGGCTCTCACCCAGGAGCTGGACAGGATCAGAGCCGAGGAGCTGAACAGAAAATCGGAGGAGCAACTCCTGGAAGAGTTTGCCGATGATGTGCTCCCCGCTCTTGAGGAAAACAGCAAAGAATTCTTCAAGAAAGGGTGGGACGAGGCGCTCCAGTCTGCTGGAGTCCCATCAGACTCCCCGCTCTTCCAAATGCACAAGTATGTGCCCTCGGCAGAGATGGCACAGGCAGAAGCACAGGTTGCTGCCGAGGATGAAGTCCCAACGCCGGTGCAAATCTCGGCGGATCCCCCCGAGGCGGTGATAGTGGACTTGTCCGAGGACGCTCCGCCGGACCATGCTCCTGAACCCCAAGTTGCCCAAGCTACTCCTGTTGCCGAAGTACTTCTCCTGCCTGCTCCAGAAGCTTCTCAACCATTTATCGCTGACTCGCCCTCGGCTGAAGTTCTGGAGATGCCTGGAGCCAGATGAAAGTCTTTTTCTTTTTGATTGTATCTCTTTTGCTTTCTTTTGTAGCCTTTGGGGACGCAAAGCCCCTATTTCTTGAAATAAATAAATCACAAGTATTTCTTTCCTTCTTCTGTGTACAGTAATGTTTTGCTCTTTTTTTTTTTGAACTGTCTTCGGGGCTGCTCGCCCATTCTGGAGGCAAGCTCTTGTGTCTGCTTCGGGGACTGGAGTCCTTGTACTTTGTCCCCAGGGCCTTGTCCTTCCTGGAGGCTTGCTCCTGTTTGCTTCGGGGATAGGAGTCCTTGAACTCTGTCCCCAGGGCCTTACCCTTGCAGGAGGCTTGCTCCTGTGTTTGCTTCGGGGACAGGAGTCCTTGAACTCTGTCCCCAGGGCCTTACCCTTGCAGGAGGCTTGCTCCTGTGTTTGCTTCGGGGACAGGAGTCCTTGAACTCTGTCCCCAGGGCCTTACCCTTGCAGGAGGCTTGCTCCTGTGTTTGCTTCGGGGACAGGAGTCCTTGAACTCTGTCCCCAGGGCCTTGCCCTTGCAGGAGGCTTGCTCCTGTGTTTGCTTCGGGGACAGGAGTCCTTGAACTCTGTCCCCAGGGCCTTGCCCTTGCAGGAGGCTTGCTCCTGTGTTTGCTTCGGGGACAGAGTCCTTGAACTCTGTCCCCAGGGCCTTACCTTTGCAGGAGGCTTGCTCCTGTGTTTGCTTCGGGGACAGGAGTCCTTGAACTCTGTCCCCAGGGCCTTGCCCTTTATCTTTGTCGTTGGCAAGCATTTGAGGGAGAGAATACTTCAAAAGTAATACTTCTTTAGATTCATAACATTCCATGGTCGTATTACAAGTTTTCCATCCATGTCTTCTAATCTGTACGACCCGGCGCCCCCGATTGATATCACTTTGTAAGGCCCTTCCCAGTTAGGTCCCATTTTTCCCTCTGTTGGATCGCGGGTATTGGCCGTTACCCTTCTGAGGACCAGATCGCCTATTCGGAATTCTCGAGCCTTGACCCTTCTGTTGTATAGTTGGGAGATCTTCTCTTGATACTTAGTTATCCTCAAGGCGGCTTCCTCCCTTCTTTCTTCCACTAGGTCCAGATCCAATCCCAGTTGACGGTCATTCCCCCCTTCGTCGAAAGCTTGGGTCCTTATGGTCGGGAGCCCTACTTCGAGGGGTATGATCGCCTCCATCCCGTATGCCAGGGAGTATGGGGTTTCCCCTGTCGAGGACCGAGGGGTGGTCCTGTACACCCACAAAATGTTTAATAGCTCTTCCGCCCATTTTCCCTTGGCTTTCTCCAACCTCTTCTTGATCCCATTGATAATTGTCTTGTTGGAGGCCTCTGCCTGGCCGTTGGCTTGAGGATAGGCAGGGGTGGAGTAGAAATTACGGATCCCGAGTTGCTCGCAGAAAGACTTGAAGCGCCCGCCAGTGAACTGAGTCCCGTTATCCGACACCAGTGCCCGAGGAATCCCAAACCTGACGACTATGTTCTCCCAGACGAACTTTTTGGCGTCTATGTCTCGGATATGACTCAACGGCTCCGCCTCTACCCACTTGGTGAAGTAATCTGTGGCCACAATGAGGAACTTTCTATTTCCCGGAGCCTTAGGCAGGGGTCCAACCAAATCGAGCCCCCACTGGGCGAATGGCCAAGGGCTGGTGAGGGGGTGTAAGTCCCCCGCGGGTTGCCTGATTGCAGGGGAGAACTTCTGACACTGGTCGCATTTTTGGACATATGCGCGCGCATCCCTTTGCATTCGCGGCCACCAATATCCCTGAGACATAATGCGGTGCGCCATAGATCGCCCCCCAGAGTGCCCCCCACATATTCCTTCATGTACCTCATACAGGAGGTCTTGTACCTGATCCTCTTGGACGCATAGCAAGTAAGGCCCTGAGAAAGACCTCCGGTAAAGCTTCTGATCCGGAGAGACCCAAAATCTTGGAGCTTTGAGTCTTATCTTCCTAGCTTCCTTTGAACACTCCGGGAGATCTCCTGTTGTTAGGAACTTGACAAAGGGATCAATCCAACTGGGCGGCTTGTGTGCGTCCTGGATGACCATCGCCTCGGAGTATGGTCTATGCAGGATGTGGGAAGATATTCAATGGTGATCCTGCGCGACTGGGAGGAGTCCACCGCCGAGGCTAGACAAGCCAGGGCATCGGCATGTGTGTTCTTGTCGCGGGACACTTGCTTGATTTCAAACCGGCCGAACCTTTGGATCATGGTCGTCGCCTGGTGATGGTACGCCTTCATCCTAGGGTCCCTCGTTTCGAACTCTCCGTTGACTTGATTGACCACCAGCATAGAATCGCAATGCACGATCAAATCGGTAACTCCAGTCGCCTCAGCTAACCGAAGTCCTGAGATGAGTGCCTCGTATTCAGCTTCATTATTCGAAGCCTTGAATCCCAGCCGAATGGCCTGCTCCGCAATAATCCCATCTGGAGAGGTCAGCAAGACACCGATTCCGGACCCCTTACTATTTGACGAACCGTCCACACACAAAAGCCATGGCGATCCTTCATAATTCGTTGGAGACGCTAAGTCGGGAGGAGGCGGTCCTTCTAGAACGGGATGCTCCCCCGAAAACTCAGCTATGAAGTCTGCCAATATCTGACCTTTTATCGCAGTTCGGGGTTTGAAATGAATGTCGTGCTCCCCCAACTCCACTGCCCACTTGGAAATCCTTCCGGAGAGTTCCGCCCTTCTCAAGATTGCTTTCAAGGGCTGATCGGTCAGGACAGTGATCGGGTGCGCCTGGAAATAATGCCGCAGTTTCCTGGCAGTGGTGACCAAGGACAGAGCCAGTTTCTCCAGGGGTAGATATCTTGTCTCGGCATCCAGGAGTGCCTTGCTTATATAGTAAATTGGCTTCTGGCGGTGCTCATGCTCACGGATAAGTACCCCGCTTACCGCAAACTCAGAAACTGCCAGGTACAGGAACAGCATCTCCCCCTGGATGGGGACGGACAGGGTTGGAAGAGTCCTTAGGTATTCTTTGATCCCAGCCAGGGCGTCCTCGCACCCCTGGCTCCACATATTCTTCCCAGCACTCTTGATTGCTCCAAAGAAGGGTTTGCATTTATCCGAGGAGCGTGAGACGAAACGGTTAAGTGCAGCCAGCATCCCTGTGAGTTTCTGGACTTCTCGGACAGTGCGAGGGCTTCGGATGTCCAGGATTGCTTTAATCTGATCCGGGTTGGCTTCGATTCCTCGTTGACTAACCAGATATCCGAGGAATTTTCCTGACTCCACTCCGAAAACGCACTTCGCCGCATTCAGCTTCAGCCCATACTCTCTGAGGGTGGAGAAGGTATCCGCCAAATCTGTTAGATGATCACAACTCCGTTTGCTCTTCACCAGCATATCGTCTATGTAGACCTCCATGGTGTTGCCGATCTGCTTTTTGAACATCCGATTCATCAGCCTTTGGTATGTTGCCCCGGCGTTCTTCAGTCCAAACGGCATCACTTTGTAACAATAAACTCCCTTCGGAGTGATAAACGCCGTCTTTTCTTGATCCGGGGCATAGAGAGGGATCTGATGATATCCTGCTCGGGCATCCAGGAAGTCCATTCGTTCATATCCGGCTGTGGCATCTACCAGCTGGTCCACCTTTGGCAGGGGGTAGTCATCCTTGGGACATGCCTTGTTTAGATCTGTAAAATCTACGCAGACACGCCATTTCCCCCTTTCTTCTTTGCGCATACCGTATTGGACAGCCATTCTGGGAACTGTATCTCTCGAATGGCGTCGGCCTTCAGGAGTTTGTCGATTTCCTCGTTGACCGCGTTGGTGTGATGCGGGGCCATGCGTCGTGGCCTCTGTTTGACTGGCTTGTGCGACGGGTCAACATGCAGCCTGTGAGTGATTATCTCGGGGTCTACTCCCGTCATTTCCATCTCGTTCCAGGCGAACACGTCTGTATTTTCCCTTAGGAACTCGATCATCTCCTCCTGTTCGGCTGTAGGCATCGAGGTCCCCACTAAGAAATACCTCTCTTCTTCTCCCTCTACCAAGGGCACCTTCCGGAGGTCTTCAACCGACCGTTCAGTCGGGTCTATCCGGGGGTCATCCATTCCTGGACGCCCGGACTGTAATTGCTATTTTTCCATAATCTCTTCCGGTGCTCGCCCCTTCTCCTGGCTGGACGCCCCGGCTCGGACGGCCGAATAAAAACAGTTCTTCGCGGACGCTTGGTCCCCCCGGATCTCCATGATACCCTCGGGCGTGGCGAATTTTAACTTCTGGTGGAAAGTGGAGTGCACCGCTCCCAACGCATGCAGCCATGTTCGCCCCATAATCACGTTGTAGGGAGAGTCCGTATCGATCACCACAAACTCGGTGTCGATGATAAAGGGACCAGTGGCAACTGGCAATGTGATTTTCCCCACGGGCAAGGCGAATGAGCCGTTGAACCCGATGAGGGGTGTCCTGACTTTGGTGAGGTCTTTGGGGCCAAGACCCATCCGTTTCAGAGTTTCGAAGTACATCACCTCCGAGGAGCTTCCTGAGTCTATCAAAATCCTCTTGACATCGAATTTCCCTATCCTCAGGGTCAAGACAAGGGCGTCGTTATGAGGAATCACCACGCCTGTCAAATCCGCGTCGGAGAACGTAATGCCAAGCTCACCCATCCTGGCCCTTTTACTTGATGGCCCCACATCACCCTCGGCTACCTTCCTTGTAAAAGCTACCCTCTTGAGGTCGGACTCAAGCTCCTTGGACGTGGGGCGCTCTAGGGGACATATATGAATGACGTCTATGACGTTGTCCGGTTCCTCGGTCGGGGCAAGGGCTCGTCTCTCTTCTGGCCTAGGCTCTATGTACTCTTTCAAATGTTCGTCTCGGACCAGGCTTGCCAAGAACGATTTGAACACCCTACAGCTTTCGGTGCGATGCCCGACATCCCGGTGATAGGAACACCTAACCTTTTGATCACGGTGGAGGGGTCGCCCTGCATCCTGGGCGGCCATTTGAAGAATGGTTCGTGCTTGATTTTATGGAGCAATTTGAAGATGGGTTCCTTGAAAACGGTGTGAACTCCCCTGGACGAACCCCCTGGATGGGGTAGCAATCCCTTTCGGGGAATATCTTCGCGCTCCTTCTCCTTTCTCTTAGATTGGAGGGCCCGGCCTTTGTTGCTTCCCATATCGTCCTCAATCCTCGAATACTTGTTGATCCGGGCCATCAGTTCCCCCATATCCGAGGGAGTCTTCTTGGTCAGGGATCGGTACAGGTCCGTGTCCCTCGCCAGGCCGAGCCGAAAAGATGCTGTTGCCATGACCTCCGAGCAGCCTTCTACCTCATTGACCTCTTCCCAGTATCGGATGGCGTACTGGCGAAGAATCTCGGATTCCCTCCGTCTGAGGGTCAACAATGATCCAATGTCTTTGGGGCGCCTACTCCCCGTAATGAATCGGGTCAGAAACTGCCTAGTCAATTCCTTCCAGGACCCAATACTGTTTGGGGGAAGCGTCTCGAACCATTTTATCGTGGAGTTCCCCAAGCTCATAGGGAACACTCGGCATAGAAACCGTTGGTCCGAATGATAGAGGGACATCATCTGCTTATATTGCCTGATATGGGCTTCGGGGTCGGACCGCCCGTCATAGGTTTTGAACCGTGGCACGACGAACTTTCTTGAGACCTCCATCTCACTGATTTCCCTCGTAAAGGGTGTTTGTATGACTTCGTCCTCGGCCTCATCCTGGATAGTCCTACCCTTTCTCCTGGAGTCTAATCGGGCTCTGAGATCAACTTCTTCCCTGACGGGATGCCTTCTGAAGTCCCTGAGTTCATTGGTAAGCCCCTCATTCCCGGGCGTCGTGTGGATTTGGTTAAGCCCTCCTCCTCGGATTCATCTCCTTTCCTCCGTCTAGACAAACCTCGCCGGAGGTCGTCCATGGCCAATGGCCTTGCTTTCCTGGACTGGTCGTCATGATGATGTTCGCCGGCTCTAGGTCGCTTTGGGGCCCTAGAGCTTTCTGCTTTGTGGTCTAGGTGGTTTCTTAGATCTTTCGTTTCCGCCTCCCGGGCGGGAAGTCCACGGGAAAGGAACGAATCCCTCGACCCTCCGCCTGAGGCGGCAAACTCGTCGAGCCGGCTAAGGACGTTTACATTGTCCTTCTCCAGCTGACGTAATCTATCGCCAAATTTTTCTTCAATCACCTCCGCCAGCTGACGAGCCAAGGGGGCTGATCCCCCTGACCTGATCCCCATACTGGTTTGAGGGATAACCCCTCTCGACCGAGTAGAGGCACTTTTATTCGCATTGGTGTGATCCCTCCCTCCGTGATGACAGGGAGCTTATAACTCGAGACTCTTTTGGTGGGGTCATTTCCCTTTCTGTCGAGTGTTCACCATGGTCACTGTTCTTTATAGAGAAAAAAACTAGGAAAACTAGTCGTTTCCCACAGACAGCGCCAGATTGTGCGTGCAAGATCCTGCACAATATAAAAAATGAGAACAGATCTCTCCCTTGGTGAACTTCGAGTGAGCCGGTTGAGTGACCAAACACGCTGCTTAGGACAGCCTGCAAGTTACGGTGGTAACCTGGAACGGCAACGGGAGACCCTGGGAAAGGAAGAATGATCCTGTGAGGCTGAAAGGGGTTCCTGGAACAAAGATGAACAAGTTAGAAGGGCGCCGGAGTGTTTTTCGGCGTATCCCCTCCGACGGTCTAGTCAATCTTTGAGTGAGAGAGAGGAAGGAGAAAACACTGAGAAAAATGTGTTGTAGTAGAGAGTTTGTTGTTGCATACCCGCTTTACCTTTTGCAAGGAGTATTTATACCTTAAAAGCTCATGATTGCTGTCAGTGTCGTCAGTAGGTGATCATTAGGCTCAGGTAGCGTGTGCATTGATTCTGATGAGGAATGTCTTCCCTAATTAACTGCTCGGGGTCCCGAACAATCAATGCTGGACCGTCGGGATGCCGACGGTACAATGTGCTCCTCTCGGGGAGGATGCAATAAATGCTCTGTAATAGGAGCATTTATTGCCTTTCATTTCCGAGCCTTACCGCATTGAATGCGGTCTCATCAAGGGAATGGTGCAATTAATTGTTTGCTTTCCCAAGTCGCGTGTCAGCAGCGGCATGCGGTTTGTCTGTCTTCGATGTGACATCATATGCCACGCGTCCATCCCCTATTAGTTGTGACCTCTGCATTCCAGTACGTTCTGACATCACTTGTGTAAGACGAAGTTATGATGAATAGCCTAGAATAGCCTAGGCTGATGACCTGTAAGTCAGTAGCTTATCCTTGAGTAGAGGAGCCGTCTTGGACGGTACACCTCGGCACCGAGGGAAGGGTCATCTCGGCTCCGAGGTAGGACACTCGACCGAGGTACCGTATCAGTCCGAGGCCACGTGTCGGGGCAAAGCATACTGAATGCGTGATCCTATATGCCGGGGTACCTCGGGGGAAAGGGCCTTGTAAGCCGATGGTGCTCGATCTTAGCAACAATGTTTTAGTAAAACCGAGGACACGTGTCTTCATCATAGGGTATTTCAGAAAAGTCCCATCAAAATATATCAATTTATTCTAACAATTAACGTAAAATTAAGTGAAACCCTAAAGATAAGAGAAGATATAATCATTCATACATCCAACATTAAAATCCAACTACATATAAAAAAATCGTAAGTCTTCAAAATAAAGTCTTTAAAACAAAATGACCCAAAATTTTGATATCCACAAGAGTAATATTATTTGGAGCCAAAAATTTGACTTAATTTGCTGACATAATAATGTAGTTTCAGCAGAATCATTGGATCAACACCAAGTTTCAATGTCTGATGGGTCCTACAGTCAATCCAAAGATCATAGTGAATTAGATCAGCAAATTAGGTCAGTACATTAGGTCCCAATAACATTGCTCAAAATATAATTCATGCTATACTCAAACTAATATTGTCCCTATTTCCCTTTTCCACAAAGTAAACACATGTCACCTGTCATGTAAGGATTTAGATAGTAAATCTATCCATCATATATTTGATCCTTTATTTATTTATTTGTACTTCCACTTATTTTTCGATTTGTGCATGTCATCCTTGCACAGAAGTCACGCTAATCTTCTCTATATCGTTTCAATTTTATCGGATATCCCCGAAGGGACTGTACTTCCACTTAAGACCATCATTTGGGGTATAAATATAACCACTGTTATTTTGTTATCGGTCAAATGAATACATGATTGATTTGTTGAGGAATACGATGATCTCTAACTACTAATCTGAACAAAAAAAAAGTGGTTATGTCTCTATAAGATTGATGAAATTGGCTGCTATTTTTATCGTATGTGTTTAAAAAAAAAGTTCTTAACTTATCATTAGACAATGCATACAGAAGAAACAACAAAGAAAGTTAATAAGAAGCTGAACTAAAAGTATGTGACTCCACGAGATTGGTCATTATCAGATGGCAGATTTAAAGCCAATGTGTGCACTATTTCTCTAGCCCTTGACCAAAACTAACCAACATAGGATAACCATCCACACATAAAAAATAAAAAAATTAATCTTAAGGTCATAAACCAACCCTAAAATATTACTACACCAGTGAATGATTATTATAAAAATAAGAACTTCGATCATAGCAAATTAAAAATGGGCAGTAGAAAAACAACCAAGATGTGTTTTTCTGGTGAAACAAAAAATAGCAAACACATAGAATTAGTATTGTGGGGTCAAATACACACCTATGGCCTGAACAACCGTGTCTTCATGCAAATACTTAGTACTTACAAAACTGTAACGCCCCGGATTCTTGAACGCGTTACTTGATTAAATTAATTAATCACAATAAATCACAAATAAATCTCTGAATACATGGTCAAAACTCTAATTGCCTCAATAAATTTATAATCACAATTTTGATCTCCAAATAACAATAAAAATAATCTCATCAATATAAAAACAAATCTGTTTAAATTATATATTACCCCAATAAACCCACAAAATTAAAAATTATATCAAGACTTGTCCATATTCGATTCCTCAAATATCAATTTTGATCATTCCCTCAGAGATTATCCTAAAAAAAAAATTAAAAGTGAGAAAGTATACAATATGACAGGAAACAATATGTTTAATGAGAAAAATGTGAATGATTAAATACCAAATAATTCAGATGATAAGAATCATGGATAACGAAATTAAGAATCACATTCGACAGGCCACATAGTTCAACTGCTATCAAATATAGCCTTATACTTGGTTCCTCTTGGTGACATGATAAGTGACACTTAAACATTTAAATTTTATACTCATATCAAACTATTACACCCCGCTTGGTTGTAATCACAATCGCACCCCATAGGGGTCATAATCACATTTCACCAATTATGCTCCAAGGATACTTTGTACATGTACCAATCAATCCCAAAGTACTTAGCCCAATGTACAAATCAACCGATAAAATTGTCAAAATTTTGAATTAATCATAATAATCAATAGAAATACAAACATCAAATAATTAAAGGACACTCTTTACAACGAGATTTAAAATACATGAGCATATTGTATACTACCCCGTATCTCAAAATCATTAATATAGATAAGAAATTCGAAGTACCCCGAACAAGAGACTTCAATTTGATAATGATCGAAAGAAAAATTTACTATTAAATTTTCGACTCCAAAATCTCATAAATCTCTCTCTCTTTCTCTCTCTCTCTCTTTCCTCCTTGCTCTGCGTTTTGCTTATTGGCAGCCCTTTATTTATAGGGTGCAAATGCTTGGCCTCCAAGAAAATCATTGGACAGATATTCATTCTCTCATAGTTGCTTCTCTTTTTTTTTTTTATTCTAATAGACCACATGTCTATTGTTATCTATATACGTACTGACATATATTTTATATGTAATGTATTACTCATATATTATATCCCATTTTATTTTTAATACAAAATATGACCTATATTATACTTATTTGACTTGTTTTCACATAAAAAAATTAAATTTGAGGTTCATTTGTTCATTTGAAATTTCTAAAAAGATCATTAACTATATAAGATCATAATTAACTACTTAAATTACATTTTAGCGATTAATTTTTAATACGAGTTGTCACAATCTACCCCCCTTAAAAAGAATTTCGTCCCCAAAATTCGATACTAACATCGAGAGTAAAATAAGTATGAATACACTATACAAATATCTGCTACGCACTTTGATTACTTTTTCCACTCTTTACTATATAACCCAATATTTTGATATGAATTCCAACTTATGCATCTGTCTACTGGAAATTGGTTGACTTACATAGCACATTTTAGACTCATATACCCACAACGAAAGTTGATAGTCTCACTTCTCACATGACCCATATAAGATCTGATATCTAAGCTCTGATACCACTTTGTAACGCCCCGATTTTCTAGACGCGTTACTTGATTAAATCAATCGATCACAATAAACCAAAAATAAATCTCCGAATACATGGCCAAAGCTCTATTTGTCTCAATAAATTTTTAATCACAATTTTGATCTCCAAATAACAATAAAAATAATCTCCTCAATATAAAAGCAAATCTGTTTAAATTATATATCACCCCAATAAACCCACAAAATTAAAAATTATATCAAGACTCGTTTATCTGTGATTCCTCAAATATCAACTTTGATCATTCCCTCCGAAATTATCTTGAAAAAAATATTAAAAGCGGAAAAGTATACAATATGACAAAAAATAATATGCTCAATGAGAAAAATGTGAATAATCAAGTACCAAATAATTAAGATGATAAGAATCATGGATAATGAAATCAAGAATCACATTCGACAAGCCACATAGCTCAGCTGCTAGCTGCTATCAAACACAGTCTCATATTTGGTTCCTCTTTGTGACATGACAAGTGACACTTAGGTATTTAAATTTCATACTTATATCGAACTATTACACCCCGCTTGGCTATAATTACAATCGCACCCCGCAAAGGCCATAATTACATTTCACCAATTATGCCCCAAGTACACTTTCGTACATGTTCTAATCAATCTCAAAGTATTTAGCCCAACGTACAGATCAACCGATATAATTGTCAGAATTTCGAATTAATCATAATAATAAATAGAAATACAAACATTAGATAATCAAAGGACACTCTTTGTAAAGAGATTTAAAATACAGGAGCATATTGTATACTACCTCGTACCTCAAAATCATTAATATATATGAGAAATTTGAAGTACCCCGAACAAGACACTTCAATTTGGCAATAATCGAAAGTAAAATTCACTATTAAATGTTTGACCCCAAAATCTCATAAATCTCTCTCTCTATCTCTCTATCCATTTTTTTCTCTCTTTCTCTTCCTTCCTCTCTCTCTTTCTTCCTTGCCCTACGTTTTGCTTATTGGCAGCCCCTTAGTTATAGGGTGCAAATGCTTGGCCTCCAAGGAAATCATTGGACATATGTCTATTCTCTCACGGTTGCTTCTCTGTTTTTTTTTTTTAATTCTAATAGACCACATGTCTATTGTTATCTATATATGTACTCACATATATTTTATATGTAATGTATTACTCATATATTATATCACATTTTATTTTTAATACGAAATATGACCTATATTATACTTATTTGACTTGTTTTCACATAAAGAAATTATATTTGAGGTTCATTTGTTCATTTGAAATTTTAAAAATGATCATTAACTATATAAGGTCATAATTAACTACTTAAATTACATGTTAGTGATTAATTTTTAATACGAGTTGTCACAAAAACCAACACAAATAAGAGAAGAAAAAGAATTAGAGAAGAGGCACTGTTGGGAAGAGAGATCGAGAGGGAGTCTGTTTAAGTTAATACTTTGTTGTGTTATTTTGTATTTGGGCTAAAAAATGTTATGTTTGTAATTGGGTCATAAAATGTTAGTCTGTGTTTGGGTCATGTTTTGTTGTAGTTAATTAGGCCCAAAGATAAAAAACTCTAGAATTATTTAGGTGCGTCTAGTTAAAGCTTGTAAGAGTCTTTTCTAGAATACATAGAGTGTCTATATTTAGATGTATCTAGATAAAGCTTGTTAGAGACTTTTCTAGAATATATAGAGTGTCTATATAGAGATTGTAAGAGACTTTTCTAATCGATATGGAATTAAAAAATCTAGTTCCAGAACTTCCCATGTATTCTCTATTTGTCTCTTGTTTATTTCTTTAATTAATCAAGGTTCAAACCGAATCTAAGGCCAACAGAGTCAATGCCTGTAGAATAGACAATGAGGTGAAAGAGAGGTAGAAAGAGGCATGTACAGGTCTTACACTGCTAGGTATAAGAAAAGATGGGCGGATAGTTGAGAGAGAAAGAGTGATGGATAATTGGTATAAGAAGAGAGAGAGAGGAAGGGAGGGAGATATAGAGTGGGCAGTTTGAAAGTGTTGAAACATGAGAAGGACTATAACTGAATTTCACAATCAAATTTTGAAAAGAGATACATAAGAGTTATCAGATAAGAAATATGAGATTTATCATAATCTCTTAAAATTAGGTTAATTAAAAGGACCAATGATAGAGTGCCACTTAATATTTTACCAAACTTAAAAATCAAAAACTTAGAAAATTAAGAAAGTTTGGAGGCTTGTCCTTAATCGTAGATACATTCATATATGTATATATATGTGTGTGTGTTTATTTTCTGCTCTTTTTCCCTAGGTCCCCCATTTATACCTTCTAAACCGACCTAATTAATTCATATTAGTTTGATTCGATCTTTATATCAGTCATTTGATACAATTCAAAATACAAAACAATTAGGAATTTAATTATGTCAAAGTGGACATTAAACTAGTAACCAAGGTTCAAGAGAACTCTTACATTAGTACCAAATTAAAGTGTTTATATATTTTGATTTGGTTTGATTTTTTTTGTTGCGCAAGACAACGAGTATTCTTTGGTTTTGTGTTACTGTGAAAAAAAATATATGTTACTGTACGTGAACCAAAAAATTAAGTTCAGAATTTTGATATATTAATGTTCACAATTGGTATTGAGTGTTGTAATTCAACTCTCGATTGTATGTTCTACTCTTCATTTTGTAAATTTTTCATTTTGTGAATCATATTTTCACTAAAATCATT